>CM036252.1:230574-518074 GCA_020698575.1 Bostrychus sinensis
CTCTCTGTATACTCTCTGTATACTCACTGTATACTCTCTGTATACTCTCTGTATACTCTCTGTATACTCTCTGTATACTCTCTGTATACTCTCTGTATACTCTCTGTATACTCTCTGTATACTCACTGTATACTCTCTGTATACTCTCTGTATACTCTCTGTATACTCACTGTATACTCACTGTATACTCTCTGTATACTCTCTGTATACTCACTGTATACTCTCTGTATACTCTCTGTATACTCTCTGTATACTCACTGTATACTCTCTGTATACTCTCTGTATACTCACTGTATACTCTCTGTATACTCTCTGTATACTCACTGTATACTCTCTGTATACTCTCTGTATACTCTCTGTATACTCTCTGTATACTCTCTGTATACTCACTGTATACTCTCTGTATACTCTCTGTATACTCACTGTATACTCTCTGTATACTCTCTGTATACTCTCTGTATACTCTCTGTATACTCTCTGTATACTCTCTGTATACTCTCTGTATACTCTCTGTATACTCACTGTATACTCTCTGTATACTCTCTGTATACTCTCTGTATACTCACTGTATACTCTCTGTATACTCTCTGTATACTCACTGTATACTCTCTGTATACTCTCTGTATACTCTCTGTATACTCACTGTATACTCTCTGTATACTCTCTGTATACTCACTGTATACTCTCTGTATACTCTCTGTATACTCTCTGTATACTCTCTGTATACTCTCTGTATACTCACTGTATACTCTCTGTATACTCTCTGTATACTCTCTGTATACTCTCTGTATACTCTCTGTATACTCACTGTATACTCTCTGTATACTCTCTGTATACTCTCTGTATACTCTCTGTATACTCTCTGTATACTCACTGTATACTCTCTGTATACTCTCTGTATACTCTCTGTATACTCACTGTATACTCTCTGTATACTCTCTGTATACTCTCTGTATACTCACTGTATACTCTCTGTATACTCTCTGTATACTCTCTGTATACTCCTGTATACTCTCTGTATACTCTCTGTATACTCTCTGTATACTCACTGTATACTCTCTGTATACTCTCTGTATACTCTCTGTATACTCTCTGTATACTCTCTGTATACTCTCTGTATACTCTCTGTATACTCTCTGTATACTCTCTGTATACTCTCTGTATACTCTCTGTATACTCACTGTATACTCTCTGTATACTCTCTGTATACTCTCTGTATACTCTCTGTATACTCTCTGTATACTCACTGTATACTCTCTGTATACTCTCTGTATACTCACTGTATACTCTCTGTATACTCTCTGTATACTCTCTGTATACTCACTGTATACTCACTGTATACTCTCTGTATACTCTCTGTATACTCTCTGTATACTCTCTGTATACTCTCTGTATACTCTCTGTATACTCTCTGTATACTCTCTGTATACTCACTGTATACTCTCTGTATACTCTCTGTATACTCTCTGTATACTCTCTGTATACTCTCTGTATACTCTCTGTATACTCTCTGTATACTCTCTGTATACTCTCTGTATACTCTCTGTATACTCACTGTATACTCTCTGTATACTCTCTGTATACTCTCTGTATACTCACTGTATACTCTCTGTATACTCTCTGTATACTCTCTGTATACTCACTGTATACTCTCTGTATACTCACTGTATACTCTCTGTATACTCTCTGTATACTCTCTGTATACTCTCTGTATACTCACTGTATACTCTCTGTATACTCTCTGTATACTCACTGTATACTCTCTGTATACTCTCTGTATACTCACTGTATACTCACTGTATACTCTCTGTATACTCTCTGTATACTCACTGTATACTCTCTGTATACTCTCTGTATACTCACTGTATACTCTCTGTATACTCTCTGTATACTCTCTGTATACTCACTGTATACTCTCTGTATACTCACTGTATACTCTCTGTATACTCTCTGTATACTCTCTGTATACTCTCTGTATACTCACTGTATACTCACTGTATACTCTCTGTATACTCTCTGTATACTCACTGTATACTCTCTGTATACTCTCTGTATACTCTCTGTATACTCACTGTATACTCTCTGTATACTCACTGTATACTCTCTGTATACTCTCTGTATACTCTCTGTATACTCTCTATATACTCACTGTATACTCTCTGTATACTCTCTGTATACTCACTGTATACTCTCTGTATACTCTCTGTATACTCTCTATATACTCTCTGTATACTCTCTATATACTCTCTATATACTCACTGTATACTCTCTGTATACTCTCTGTATACTCTCTGTATACTCTCTATATACTCACTGTATACTCTCTGTATACTCTCTGTATACTCTCTGTATACTCTCTATATACTCACTGTATACTCTCTGTATACTCTCTGTATACTCTCTGTATACTCTCTATATACTGACTGTATACTCTCTGTATACTCTTTGTATACTCTCTGTAAACTCTCTGTATACTCTCTGTATACTCTCTGTATACTCTCTGTATCAGTACTCTGTATACTCTCTGTATCAGTACTCTGTATACTCTCTGTATACTCTCTGTGTCAGTACTCTGTATACTCTCTGTATCAGTACTCTGTATACTCTCTGTATCAGTACTCTGTATACTCTCTGTATCAGTACTCTGTATACTCTCTGTGTCAGTACTCTGTATACTCTCTGTATCAGTACTCTGTATACTCTCTGTGTCAGTACTCTGTATACTCTCTGTGTCAGTACTCTGTATACTCTCTGTATCAGTACTCTGTATACTCTCTGTATCAGTACTCTGTATACTCTCTGTATCAGTACTCTGTATACTCTCTGTGTCAGTACTCTGTATACTCTCTGTATCAGTACTCTGTATACTCTCTGTGTCAGTACTCTGTATACTCTCTGTATCAGTACTCTGTATACTCTCTGTATCAGTACTCTGTATACTCTCTGTATCAGTACTCTGTATACTCTCTGTGTCAGTACTCTGTATACTCTCTGTATCAGTACTCTGTATACTCTCTGTATCAGTACTCTGTATACTCTCTGTATCAGTACTCTGTATACTCTCTGTGTCAGTACTCTGTATACTCTCTGTATCAGTACTCTGTATACTCTCTGTATCAGTACTCTGTATACTCTCTGTATCAGTACTCTGTATACTCTCTGTATCAGTACTCTGTATACTCTCTGTATCAGTACTCTGTATTGGCCCTGCTGAAAACGCTCCATTGGGCCTGGGTTTTGTCCTTTTTAAGCGTGTTCTGTTCTTTTAGTGTGGAGCAGATGTTTCATAAATGTGGCTCAAACACTGGGCTGACCTTTGACCCTGAGCTCTCTCTCTGCAGATCTCACAGCAGCTCCATTCTTCAGACCAAAACAGGAGTAACGTCCTTCATGAAGTTTGGAGACGTCAGTGATGGTCCACTCTGATCTGGACTGGATCAAGGTCCTGTTCCTGTGGATCTCAGAATTTAGCACAGATCCAGTTCTGGTTCTACAGCGGAGAGTGACATCACTTCCTGCTTCAACAGGAAGTCCAGGACTCTCCAGGATCAGGTGTCCACCTGAACAGAGAGACAGCAGTTTGTGTTTGGGACAGTAAAGTCTGTGTGATTAGAGCAGACTGATGTGATGTCAGTGTGTACCTGTGACAGAGAGGGGGCGCTGTGGGCCCCTGGCTCCAGATCCAGACTCACACCAGTAGCTCCCAGAGTCAGAAGGTTTTAGAAACCCCAGGACACAGGAGGAACCTTTAATATTTCCAAAGTCTTCTGGCCTGCTGCCACAAGACTGACTGGTTTGTCTCTCTGTCGTCCTCTTCACTGTCCAGCCATCACCCTGTCCATCACAGTAGAGCTGAATGGACTCTGAGCTGAGGAACTGGTCTGAGTCTGGGTCCAGTCTCAGAGACACTGAGGACAGAGGGACACCTTTAAAGACTCAGAGACACTGAGGACAGAGGGACACCTTTAAAGACTCAGAGACACTGAGGACAGAGGGACACCTTTAGAACCTGTTCCATCTGCAGACTGAGGGCCGTTTACATGACAGCGTTGGCAGGAAAACACAACAGTCCTGCTGCCTCTGATTAACATTTACACAGAAATGCTGAGGTGTGCAGAAAACAAGAATAAGTGTGAATGAACTGCAGTACCCATATTTCTCCAGCAGACGGTGCTGTTTCCCCCACA
This sequence comes from Bostrychus sinensis, assembly GCA_020698575.1. Taxonomy (NCBI): domain Eukaryota; kingdom Metazoa; phylum Chordata; class Actinopteri; order Gobiiformes; family Eleotridae; genus Bostrychus; species Bostrychus sinensis. The sequence goes on from CM036252.1 coordinate 234,762, forward strand.
CGTTTGCTCTACACCAGCAACTCCCACCTAGGGGTCTCCAAAGCTTCACAGTGGGTTGTGAGGCATCCTCTTGAAAAAGAGGTCCAAGCTAGGGCGGAATGATAATGCACTGCAGTGGTGACAGAAACTGTTGTGACGATAGATTATTCATACTTCTGTGATGTTTTTGTTATGCAGTGAAATTCCATCCATCCATCTTCTTCCGCTTATCCGGGACCGGGTCGCGGAGGCAGCAGTCTAAGCAAAGATGCCCAGACTTCCCTATCCACAGACACTTCCTCCAGCTCTACCGGGGGCACCCCAAGGCGTTCCCAGGCCGAGAGACGTAGTCCCTCCAGCGTGTCCTAGGTCTTCCCCGGGGCCTCCGCCCGGTGGGACATGAACACCTCCCCAGGGAGAGACCAGGAGGCTCTGGAACAGATGCCCGAGCCACCTCAACTGACTCCTCTCGATGTGGAGGAGCAGCGGCTCTACTCCGAGCTCCTCCCGTGTGACTGAGCTCCTCACCTTATCTCTAAGGGAGCGCCCTGCGGAGGAAACTCATTTCGGCCGCTTGTATCCGGGATCTTGTCCTTTCGGTCATGACCCAAAGCTCATGACCATAGGTGAGAGTAGGAACGTAGATCGACCGGTAAATCGAGAGCTTCGCCTTTCGACTCAGCTCCTTCTTTACCACAACAGACCGATACAACGACCGCATTACTGCAGACGCTGCACCGATCCGTCTGTCGATCTCACGCTCCATCCTTCCCTCACTCGTGAACAAGACCCCAAGATACTTAAACTCCTCCACTTGAGGCAGGAGCTCTCCCCCAACCTGGAGAGGGCAAGCCACCCTTTTCCGGTCGAGAACCATGGCCTCGGACTTGGAGGAGCTGATTCTCATCCCAGCCGCTTCACACTCGGCTGCAAACCGCCCCAGTGCACACTGAAGGTCCTGGTTTGATGAAGCCAACAGGACAACATCATCCGCAAAAAGCAGAGATGAAATCCTGTGGTTCCCAAACCTGACTCCCTCCGGCCCCTGGCTGCTCCTAGAAATTCTGTCCATAAAAATAATGAACAGAACCGGTGACAAAGGGCAGCCCTGCCGGAGTCCAACATGCACTGGGAACAGGTCTGACTTACAACCGGCAATGTGGACCAAGCTCCTGCTCCGGTCATACAGGGACCGGACAGCCCTTAGCAAAGGGCCCCGGACCCCATACTCCCAGAGCACCCCCCACAGGACGCTACGAGGGACACGGTCGAACGCCTTCTCCAAATCCACAAAACACATGTGGACTGGTTGGGCGAACTCCCACAAACCCTCGAGCACCCGATAGAGGGTGTAGAGCTGGTCCACTGTTCCACGACCAGGACGAAAACCGCATTGTTCCTCCTGAATCCGAGGTTCGACTATCGGCCGAATTCTCCTCTCCAGTCCCTGGAATAGACTTTCCCGGGGAGGCTGAGGAGTGTGATCCCCCTGTAGTTGGAACACACCTCCGGTCCCCCTTCTTAAAGAGAGGGACCACCACCCCGGTCTGCCAGTCCAGAGGCACTGTCCCCAACCGCCACGCGATGTTGCAGAGACGTGTCAGCCACGACAGCCCCACAACATCCAGGGACTTGAGGTACTCAGGGCGGATCTCATCCACCCCCGGAGCCTTGCCACTGAGGAGCTTTTTAACCACCTCAGAGGTGGACTTGTCCATCACTCAAGCTGAAGTCACTGAGGTGGTTGCAGTGAAATTTACCCAATGAATTACTTATTTTTTCCTAATTATGAGAGTGAAAGAAGTTAAGCATCGGGACCGTCAATATATCAACTGGAAAAAGGTTGGGAACCACTGCTCTCCACCACACAGTGAGTAAACAGCAGAGGAAGTCAGTTCTGTAACTTCCCAACTACTTTAGGATCCTGTGTTTTTCTGGAGCTGATAAAGTCTTCAGGAAAAGTCCATCCTGATGCAGATATTACTGACAGTTACTGACTCAGTATGAATGTATGAGACAGAAAAGCCTCATAGTCTGCAGCTGTGGGTCAGCCAGTCACTGTTAGATTGGGGCTGTGACCTCATCAGTGTAGAAAGTAGAGCAGCTCCGAGGAGCTCCCACTGTGGGCCCACAACACCTCCAGAGTTTTCAAAAGATTGAGGATTCAGAAAACAGAAACCCCATCCTTGTGTAAACAAAAGGACAAATGCAATCAAACCTCTCTGGATTCGGCCCTGTCGTCTAAATGGCCCCCAAAGCAGAAATTTGATTTTCACTTCACTGTCGTCTCTAAGTTTTTTTTATTACACATCACAGCTTTGCAACAGACTTTAGCTTTTCACAGTGGACCAAGGCAGCATGTAGTATGTTTAAACCTGGTTTAAACCTGGTTTAAACCTGGTTTAAACCTGGTTTAAACCAGGTTTAAACCAACCTGGTTTAAACCTGGTTTAGACCTGGTTTAGACCTGGTTTAAACCTGGTTTAGACCTGGTTTAAACCTGGTTTAGACCTGGTTCAGACCTGGTTCAGACCTGGTTTAGACCTGGTTCAGACCTGGTTTAGACCTGGTTTAGACCTGGTTTAGACCTGGTTCAGACCTGGTTTAAACCTGGTTCAGACCTGGTTCAGACCTGGTTCAGACCTGGTTTAGACCTGGTTTAGACCTGGTTCAGACCTGGTTTAGACCTGGTTTAGACCTGGTTTAGACCTGGTTTAGACCTGGTTCAGACCTGGTTCAGACCTGGTTTAGACCTGGTTTAGACCTGGTTTAGACCTGGTTCAGACCTGGTTTAGACCCGGTGTGGACCTGGTTTAGACCTGGTTCAGACCTGGTTTAAACCTGGTTCAGACCTGGTTTAGACCTGGTTTAGACCTGGTTTAGACCTGGTTCAGACCTGGTTTAGACCTGGTTTAGACCTGGTTCAGACCTGGTTCAGACCTGGTTCAGACCTGGTTTAGACCTGGTTTAGACCTGGTTTAGACCTGGTTCAGACCTGGTTTAGACCTGGTTTAGACCTGGTTTAGACCTGGTTTAGACCTGGTTCAGACCTGGTTCAGACCTGGTTTAGACCTGGTTTAGACCTGGTTTAGACCTGGTTCAGACCTGGTTTAAACCTGGTTCAGACCTGGTTTAGACCTGGTTTAGACCTGGTTCAGACCTGGTTTAGACCTGGTTCAGACCTGGTTTAAACCTGGTTCAGACCTGGTTTAGACCTGGTTTAGACCTGGTTTAGACCTGGTTCAGACCTGGTTTAGACCTGGTTTAGACCTGGTTTAGACCTGGTTCAGACCTGGTTTAGACCTGGTTTAGACCTGGTTCAGACCTGGTTCAGACCTGGTTTAGACCTGGTTTAGACCTGGTTTAGACCTGGTTTAGACCTGGTTTAGACCTGGTTCAGACCTGGTTTAAACCTGGTTCAGACCTGGTTTAGACCTGGTTTAGACCTGGTTCAGACCTGGTTTAGACCTGGTTCAGACCTGGTTCAGACCTGGTTTAGACCTGGTTTAGACCTGGTTTAGACCTGGTTCAGACCTGGTTCAGACCTGGTTTAGACCTGGTTTAGACCTGGTTTAGACCTGGTTCAGACCTGGTTTAGACCTGGTTTAGACCTGGTTTAGACCTGGTTCAGACCTGGTTTAAACCTGGTTCAGACCTGGTTTAGACCTGGTTTAGACCTGGTTTAGACCTGGTTCAGACCTGGTTTAGACCTGGTTTAGACCTGGTTCAGACCTGGTTCAGACCTGGTTTAGACCTGGTTTAGACCTGGTTTAGACCTGGTTCAGACCTGGTTTAGACCTGGTTTAGACCTGGTTTAGACCTGGTTCAGACCTGGTTTAAACCTGGTTCAGACCTGGTTTAGACCTGGTTCAGACCTGGTTTAGACCTGGTTTAGACCTGGTTTAGACCTGGTTCAGACCTGGTTCAGACCTGGTTTAGACCTGGTTTAGACCTGGTTTAGACCTGGTTCAGACCTGGTTTAGACCTGGTTTAGACCTGGTTTAGACCTGGTTCAGACCTGGTTTAAACCTGGTTCAGACCTGGTTTAGACCTGGTTTAGACCTGGTTTAGACCTGGTTCAGACCTGGTTTAGACCTGGTTTAGACCTGGTTCAGACCTGGTTCAGACCTGGTTCAGACCTGGTTTAGACCTGGTTTAGACCTGGTTTAGACCTGGTTCAGACCTGGTTTAGACCTGGTTTAGACCTGGTTTAGACCTGGTTCAGACCTGGTTTAAACCTGGTTCAGACCTGGTTTAGACCTGGTTTAGACCTGGTTTAGACCTGGTTCAGACCTGGTTTAAACCTGGTTCAGACCTGGTTTAGACCTGGTTTAGACCTGGTTCAGACCTGGTTTAGACCTGGTTCAGACCTGGTTTAAACCTGGTTCAGACCTGGTTTAGACCTGGTTTAGACCTGGTTCAGACCTGGTTTAGACCTGGTTCAGACCTGGTTCAGACCTGGTTTAAACCTGGTTTAGACCTGGTTTAGACCTGGTTTAGACCTGGTTCAGACCTGGTTTAAACCTGGTTCAGACCTGGTTTAGACCTGGTTCAGACCTGGTTTAGACCTGGTTCAGACCTGGTTCAGACCTGGTTTAGACCTGGTTCAGACCTGGTTTAGACCTGGTTCAGACCTGGTTTAGACCTGGTTTAGACCTGGTTTAGACCTGGTTTAGACCTGGTTCAGACCTGGTTCAGACCTGGTTTAGACCTGGTTCAGACCTGGTTTAAACCTGGTTCAGACCTGGTTTAGACCTGGTTTAGACCTGGTTCAGACCTGGTTCAGACCTGGTTCAGACCTGGTTTAAACCTGGTTTAGACCTGGTTTAGACCTGGTTTAGACCTGGTTCAGACCTGGTTCAGACCTGGTTCAGACCTGGTTCAGACCTGGTTTAAACCTGGTTTAGACCTGGTTTAGACCTGGTTTAGACCTGGTTCAGACCTGGTTTAAACCTGGTTTAGACCTGGTTTAGACCTGGTTTAGACCTGGTTTAGACCTGGTTCAGACCTGGTTTAAACCTGGTTTAGACCTGGTTTAGACCTGGTTTAGACCTGGTTCAGACCTGGTTCAGACCTGGTTCAGACCTGGTTTAAACCTGGTTTAGACCTGGTTTAGACCTGGTTTAGACCTGGTTCAGACCTGGTTTAAACCTGGTTCAGACCTGGTTTAGACCTGGTTTAGACCTGGTTCAGACCTGGTTTAGACCTGGTTCAGACCTGGTTCAGACCTGGTTTAAACCTGGTTTAGACCTGGTTTAGACCTGGTTTAGACCTGGTTCAGACCTGGTTTAAACCTGGTTCAGACCTGGTTTAGACCTGGTTCAGACCTGGTTTAGACCTGGTTCAGACCTGGTTCAGACCTGGTTTAGACCTGGTTCAGACCTGGTTTAGACCTGGTTCAGACCTGGTTTAGACCTGGTTTAGACCTGGTTTAGACCTGGTTTAGACCTGGTTCAGACCTGGTTCAGACCTGGTTTAGACCTGGTTTAGACCTGGTTCAGACCTGGTTTAGACCTGGTTTAGACCTGGTTCAGACCTGGTTCAGACCTGGTTCAGACCTGGTTTAAACCTGGTTTAGACCTGGTTTAGACCTGGTTTAGACCTGGTTCAGACCTGGTTCAGACCTGGTTCAGACCTGGTTCAGACCTGGTTTAAACCTGGTTTAGACCTGGTTTAGACCTGGTTTAGACCTGGTTCAGACCTGGTTTAAACCTGGTTTAGACCTGGTTTAGACCTGGTTTAGACCTGGTTTAGACCTGGTTCAGACCTGGTTTAAACCTGGTTTAGACCTGGTTTAGACCTGGTTTAGACCTGGTTCAGACCTGGTTCAGACCTGGTTCAGACCTGGTTTAAACCTGGTTTAGACCTGGTTCAGACCTGGTTTAGACCTGGTTTAGACCTGGTTTAGACCTGGTTCAGACCTGGTTTAGACCTGGTTTAGACCTGGTTCAGACCTGGTTCAGACCTGGTTTAGACCTGGTTTAGACCTGGTTTAGACCTGGTTTAGACCTGGTTTAGACCTGGTTCAGACCTGGTTTAAACCTGGTTCAGACCTGGTTTAGACCTGGTTTAGACCTGGTTCAGACCTGGTTTAGACCTGGTTCAGACCTGGTTCAGACCTGGTTTAGACCTGGTTTAGACCTGGTTTAGACCTGGTTCAGACCTGGTTCAGACCTGGTTTAGACCTGGTTTAGACCTGGTTTAGACCTGGTTCAGACCTGGTTTAGACCTGGTTTAGACCTGGTTTAGACCTGGTTTAGACCTGGTTCAGACCTGGTTTAGACCTGGTTTAGACCTGGTTTAGACCTGGTTTAGACCTGGTTCAGACCTGGTTCAGACCTGGTTTAGACCTGGTTTAGACCTGGTTTAGACCTGGTTCAGACCTGGTTTAGACCTGGTTTAGACCTGGTTCAGACCTGGTTTAAACCTGGTTCAGACCTGGTTTAGACCTGGTTTAGACCTGGTTTAGACCTGGTTCAGACCTGGTTTAGACCTGGTTTAGACCTGGTTCAGACCTGGTTCAGACCTGGTTCAGACCTGGTTTAGACCTGGTTTAGACCTGGTTTAGACCTGGTTCAGACCTGGTTTAGACCTGGTTTAGACCTGGTTTAGACCTGGTTCAGACCTGGTTTAAACCTGGTTCAGACCTGGTTTAGACCTGGTTTAGACCTGGTTTAGACCTGGTTCAGACCTGGTTTAAACCTGGTTCAGACCTGGTTTAGACCTGGTTTAGACCTGGTTCAGACCTGGTTTAGACCTGGTTCAGACCTGGTTTAAACCTGGTTCAGACCTGGTTTAGACCTGGTTCAGACCTGGTTTAAACCTGGTTTAGACCTGGTTTAGACCTGGTTTAGACCTGGTTCAGACCTGGTTCAGACCTGGTTCAGACCTGGTTTAAACCTGGTTTAGACCTGGTTCAGACCTGGTTTAGACCTGGTTTAGACCTGGTTTAGACCTGGTTCAGACCTGGTTTAGACCTGGTTTAGACCTGGTTCAGACCTGGTTCAGACCTGGTTTAGACCTGGTTTAGACCTGGTTTAGACCTGGTTTAGACCTGGTTTAGACCTGGTTCAGACCTGGTTTAAACCTGGTTCAGACCTGGTTTAGACCTGGTTTAGACCTGGTTCAGACCTGGTTTAGACCTGGTTCAGACCTGGTTCAGACCTGGTTTAGACCTGGTTTAGACCTGGTTTAGACCTGGTTCAGACCTGGTTCAGACCTGGTTTAGACCTGGTTTAGACCTGGTTTAGACCTGGTTCAGACCTGGTTTAGACCTGGTTTAGACCTGGTTTAGACCTGGTTTAGACCTGGTTCAGACCTGGTTTAGACCTGGTTTAGACCTGGTTCAGACCTGGTTCAGACCTGGTTTAGACCTGGTTTAGACCTGGTTTAGACCTGGTTCAGACCTGGTTTAGACCTGGTTTAGACCTGGTTCAGACCTGGTTTAAACCTGGTTCAGACCTGGTTTAGACCTGGTTTAGACCTGGTTTAGACCTGGTTCAGACCTGGTTTAGACCTGGTTTAGACCTGGTTCAGACCTGGTTCAGACCTGGTTCAGACCTGGTTTAGACCTGGTTTAGACCTGGTTTAGACCTGGTTCAGACCTGGTTTAGACCTGGTTTAGACCTGGTTTAGACCTGGTTCAGACCTGGTTTAAACCTGGTTCAGACCTGGTTTAGACCTGGTTTAGACCTGGTTTAGACCTGGTTCAGACCTGGTTTAAACCTGGTTCAGACCTGGTTTAGACCTGGTTTAGACCTGGTTCAGACCTGGTTTAGACCTGGTTCAGACCTGGTTTAAACCTGGTTCAGACCTGGTTTAGACCTGGTTCAGACCTGGTTCAGACCTGGTGTGGACTCACCTGCTGACACAGTGAGAGGGAGCAGACTCAGACCTGCGGCACACAGAGAAAGAAAAAGTCACTTTTTATTTGTACATATTCCATGTTATGATCAACAGTGGATCAGTGTCTGCAGTAATGCGGTCATGTATCGGTCTGGTGAAGGAGAAGCTGAGCTGAACACCAAAGCTCTGGATTAATGCTCTCTGTTCTTACCGTCGCCTGTGTCATGAGCCTGGGTCAGGACTAAAAGATCCAGATACAAGCGACCGAAATGACTTTCTTCTGCAGGGTGGCTGGCAGAGGAGCTGATATAAGATGCGGAGCTCAGTCACCCGGGAGGAGCTTGGAGTACAGCCGCTGCTCCTCTGCTTGAGAGGAGCAGCGGCTGTACTCCGAGCCCCGCTGAGGAGGCTCAGGCATCTGTTCCAGAGCCTCCTGGTCTCTCCCTGGGGAGGTGTTTGGGCGTGTCCCACCAGGAGGAGGCCCTGGGGAAGACCTAGGACACACTGGAGGGACTGTTTGGACTCTCGGCCTGGGAACGCCTTGGTTAGATTGCAGCCCCTGCGATCCTGGCCCCAGATAAAGTGTATGGCTGTATATTCCATGTTGGATATAAAAGTACTACTACTACAAGGACAATGTGCAGTGCACAGCTCAGGCTGAGTCTGGGCCATGGGGAGGGCAGGTTGTGGCAGCTATGCAGGTGCTGCTGCATTGCCTCTCTTCAAACAAACTGGGAAACCGCCTGAGAATTAAACTGCACGTGGAATGGCATTTATATCTCAAAAACACCAAAACAGAGACTTTACGTTTGATGCAGTACAGTCAGTACAATACGGGACAAATGTTAGCTACAGGGCTTTGCGCTAAGTCAGCAGCCATGGCCGCGTCACTCACATAACATCAAACTAAACTGTTTCAGACTGTTAATCATTTCAAAGACTGAGCAGATCAAACATCACAGGCTCAAACCGTGACTACGTGTGTCTTACAGAATCCTGGCTAACTCCTACAATTCTGTCATCTATAGTAAATATGTCGGGCTATAAGGTGTACAGACGGGACAGAGATAATGGCAAAGGGGGCGGGGTCCTGGTTTATGTTAAAGAGAGCATTCAAAGCAAACAGATATTGATGATGACATCCTTGAATGTGTGGGGATTACTGTCACCCTGTCCCCCCAAATGTCTTTTGTTGTTTTAGTAATTTATCACCCTCCAAATGCTGCAAATGATTTCTTTGTTTCTCTGTGCAAAATTCTTAAACAATGTGATGGAAAGAAATAATACTCACAGGTGACTCCAATTTAAATTGGTTTGACAAAACACGTAGCAAAAAAATGAAGTAAATCATTTCAAATGATCCAACTGTTGAATAAGCCAACACGAATAACAAAATCATTCCAAACATTATTAGATTTAATTTTTACAAATAAGCCAGAGAGAATAACCAAAACATATAATCTAATTACTGTATTGTCACATCATAATCTTACTCTAGTTGCTAGAAAACTGACTAAAGCACGACATAGGAAACAGAAGCCAATCAAAAGCAAAGCATGCGTAACATTTATCTCAAGAAAAGATTTAGTCTGTGAAGAATTAAACAAACTGGGATCTTTAATCTTAAAAATGTTAAACATATTAGAGATTCTTTGACCACTGAGGCCTCAAATACTTATTTAAAAATTATTGTTCTGCACTTCTTGTCCTGAATGACTTGGGCTCAGGCTGTAAAACATCTCTAACATTACTGGAATCATTATAAAAAAGAGAACTCAAAATTCATGACAAAAACCTCGTCTGTAACTTTACAAAACATAATATCCTCAGTTTTGAAAATCTGATCAAATATTCAAATGTTTGCCTCTTAGTTAAAATAATCCACAACTTAGCTGCTCCCCCTTTAAGAAAATTTGTGAATCTTACATCAGAAAAAAGTTCTAGAAGCACACAATCGGCAGTCAGTCAAAACCTCATTTGGCCAATCCTCGTTGTCTCATAGAGCTACAGCGTGTGATTGGCTGGGTCTGCTGCTGCTGGAGGCCGCTGCACGAGCAGCCACCTGGATTTTGGATGCAGCTTCCACAGCGCTTCACCACACCGCGAGGACATCATCGTTAGCCTGGGCCTCTTAAATGCTAGATCGCTAGCAAATAAAACTTTTATACTAAATTACTTTTTCTCCTCACACAGTCTGGACTGTTTATTCCTGACGGAGACCTGGCTAAAAGTCGGTGAGTCCTTCCCATTTTCTGAGCTTCTTCCTCCTGGCTGTTCTTTTATTATCCCCCCGCGGGCCACCGGGCGAGGTGGTGGACTGTGGGGCGATGGTGGCGCAGTGGGTTAAGCATTCGCCCAGCAACCGGAGGGTAGCCGGTCTGAAGCGCATACTGTCGTTGTGTCCTTGGGCAAGACACTTCACCCACCTTGCCTGTATGTATGAATGTGTCAGTGTGACTGTGTTTGGTGGTGGACTGAGGAGTGAATGAATAATGGACCAAATTGTAAAAGCGCTTTGAGAAACTTGTCAAGCTTGAAAAGCGCAATATAAATCAATATTATTATTATTATTACTGGCCTGGATGTTTAAGTCCAGCTTTCAGTGCCAGCGAGTAGCACTGGGATCCTTTTCCAGCTTCAAATCACAGACATTTGTATTAAATTGCAATACTCCTGTATTGTGCGCGCTTGTGTACCTTCCACCCAAATTCAACATTACTTTCTGCAAGAGTCTGGTCTGCTGCTTAAATATATGCGTTTTGTAATTGTTGGAGACTTTAAAATGTATGTATGCTTTTTAAACTTAACAGACTCCTTCAGTCTCGCTCAGTCTTTATCTGGTGCCATGCATGAAAAAGGTCACATGTTGGACCTCGTGCTGTCTTTTGGAGAGACATTAAATGTAATTGGAATCTGCGATGCATGTCCAGATCATTTTTCTCTGCTGTTCTCATGTTGCCTCACTGCCAGACGAAGCTGTGTGCCCCATGCTCCTGCTGCACACAGTAAGCAGTGAAACAATTCTCTGCAACTCAAAATAATTCTATGATATATGACAGTGATTTTTACTGTGATTTTAGCCCTGATGAAATTCTATCCCTTTTCAGCTCAGCATGCACAGAGTCATTGGACTTGGTGGCTCCTCTCAGAGCCAAACGTGCAACACCGGTGACTGAACCCTGGCTGAATGAGTCCAGAGCTCAGATGTGTTTGTAGACGTAGAAAGACAACGGAGGAAAGACCATCTCCAGGTTTCCTTTCTCAAAGACAGTCTTCTAAAATACCAAAGGGCTGTTTCAGCTGCCAAAACACAGTTTCTATCCAATCTAGTGGTGGGACTTGATTAAAAAAATTTATCTAATTAATTACAGGCTTTGTATTTAATTAATCGCGATTAATCACATTTTTATCAAATAGCAACATTTATATGTCAAAAATAAAATATAGGAGCTTATATGTTTGTTCTGACAGATTTTAATTTCAAACTAACACCGCGATCAAACTGAGCAGGATTTAATGTTTGTGCATCGATCTCTACCTCCCGTGCAGCAGTAACACGCGGCGCACCTCTCTCCTCTGTGCTCCTCCTGTGACCTCCTCGTGGACCTGTCCTCTCTCCTCCTGTGACCTCCTCATGGACCTGTCCTCTCTCCTCCTGTGACTGCAGGTTACTACATGTACCGCAGGTTACTACATGTACCGCATGTTACTACATGTACCGCATGTTACTACATGTACCGCATGTTACTACATGTACCGCATGTTACTACATGTACCGCATGTTACTATATGTACCGCATGTTACTACATGTACCGCATGTTACTACATGCACCGCATGTTACTACATGTACCGCATGTTACTACATGTACCGCATGTTACTACATGTACCGCAGGTTACTACATGTACCGCATGTTACTACATGCACCGCATGTTACTACATGTACCACATGTTACTACATGTACCGCATGTTACTACATGTACCGCATGTTACTACATGCACCGCATGTTACTACATGTACCGCATGTTACTACATGTACCACATGTTACTACATGTACCGCAGGTTACTACATGTACCGCATGTTACTACATGTACCGCAGGTTACTACATGTACCGCAGGTTACTACATGTACCGCAGGTTACTACATGTACCGCAGGTTACTACATGTACCGCATGTTACTACATGTACCGCAGGTTACTACATGTACCGCATGTTACTACATGTACCACATGTTACTACATGTACCGCATGTTACTACATGTACCGCATGTTACTACATGTACCGCATGTTACTACATGTACCGCAGGTTACTACATGTACCGCAGGTTACTACATGTACCGCATGTTACTACATGTACCGCAGGTTACTACATGTACCGCATGTTACTACATGTACCACATGTTACTACATGTACCGCATGTTACTACATGTACCGCATGTTACTACATGTACCGCAGGTTACTACATGTACCGCATGTTACTACATGTACCGCATGTTACTACATGTACCGCAGGTTACTACATGTACCGCATGTTACTACATGTACCGCATGTTACTACATGTACCGCATGTTACTACATGTACCGCATGTTACTACATGTACCACATGTTACTACATGTACCGCATGCGGTCTGGGAATAGGACAGCTCTGTTGTAGTTTGAGTTGAAATATATTTGCAGAATTGTATTGACCTTTGTACCAAAATTTTAATTTGCTTATTAGCAATATAGTTTATATCTGTGTTGGATTATAATGTTTTATATATATATATATATATATATATATATATATATATATATATATATATATATATATATATATATATATGGTTTTCTAATTTGAAATTTCCCAAAATGTCCAAGCTTAACTTCCCATGGAAAGTTTCCAGAAAATTTCTGGAAATTTACCAGAAAATTTACCAGAAATTTTCCGCCCCTTTACAACCCTAGTAGGGAAACTGCTCAGAACTGAAGGAATGAAGGATGGAGCTAAATACATAAATACATAAATATTCACGCCATTACCAACTGTAGCTGCTTTCCCTGTACTAAGATCACTGCCACATCTCCCATTTAATATACAAAGAGAAAGCTTCTTACACATTTCTAACAATGCCCTAACATACTAAGGGACTTTCTTGTACCCAGTCACCTGTCTGTAAACAGAAGGGCTTGGCTTCATCAACCCTTCAACAGTTCATACAAGTGTGGTTCTTGCAGTCATTGTTCCAATATAAAAGAATAAAAACAATTCACTAATTTTACAACATCAACATCAATTCCTTCATTAACTGCAGTACCACATTTGTAGTACTCCGCCTGTCCTGTACATGTGACTGTTTCTGTACAGGCCGCACTAAGAGAAGATTAAAAGATAGAATGTCTGAGCATAAATATGCCATTAGAAAAAATAACTTTGATTATCCTATGGCAAAACATTTTTACAATGTGCACAAAAGTAATCCAGACAGTCTCAGGGTTGAGGGCTGAGGACTGTTTTTTTATTGAATTATGGTTTGGTGTTTTGTTTTGTTTTTTGGTTTTTGTTTTGTTTTTTTACACTTGAAAAATGTTTTCTGTACATCTTTAAATAATGTGTGAGCTGTGCACCAAAAAAATTTCACCTCTAGGTGTCTCAGTCTGTGATGTCACTTCCTTTACACGCAGGTGCTGTGCAGTAACTCTCACAGACAGAGGTCAGAGCTGGAAATGAGCTGGAAGGCAGTTTGTTGGCCCCTGAGCCTGGGTCTGAATCAAACCCAGCAAAATGTGATTTTAAAAACATAAAGCCACATGAAATAAAGGCTTTTTAAACTTCAGGTGTATGAAGAGTGCCTTGGTTTTTTCTTTGTTTTTTGCATGCCCTAGCATAGTTACCATAATCTCTCTGTACTTCATTTGACCAGTAACAAACAAAACTGAGCATTTTCAAGCAATGCATCCACCAACCCAGTCTCATCCGTTGGTCCACATTGCAAAATGTGTACATTTTACAATTTGAGCTCTCAAATTGTGACACTGTTACATATGTTCCATTAATTTCTATTGGAGTCATGGGACTTCAGAGTTTCTCCAGTGTTAGGAAACAAAATGGCCGACTTTGCTCAACTTTTTGAGATAAAATACAACATTACAGCCTGTTTTAGGGCTTAAAACCCTGTTTTATAACATTTCTAGCGAGAAATATAGGTCTTAATTTCATATTCTTCATGTATTAAAATCACACGAGCTTTCATTTATGAGTTTGAACAATGACTTTGTTCTCGTCATTATCAAATTGTTAAATAGTCACGTTTTTAATTCACCGCGTTCTCGTTGCCATAGCAACATTGCATTTTTTTTATTGCAATAATAGAACAATACAATAATCATAAACAAATAATCACATATAACAAATACAAATAAACAAGTAAAATATACATGAAACTGAAAGTAGGAGTATACAAAGTATTATTATTATTATGTATATATTATTATGTATTATTATTTAAATGGAGCATTTCAATTCATTATAAATGGATGATATATATTCAGCTTTTTTATTGAGGAGCTTTTCTAATTTTCTAAAATAATATCTTAAAATACATTTGAACTGATGTATATTAGGTTTAACATTCTTACATTTACAGCAATGAATATAATATTTGCCATATAAAATTAAAAACATCAATATAAACAAAACCACGTATTGTTTTCAGGTTCTAGGATGTGATGATGTCACTCTCTCAGATGGGGGAGGAGCCAGTGTTTCTGTATTGTTAGATGCCAATTTCATAAGAAACATCCAGAAAGAAAAATCGTAAAAGTTGAACCTGATCATTCACAGTTGAAAGAAAAAGTAAGTGCACCATTTGGATTTACTTGGATTTCTGATTTGGTGATAAAATGTGATCTGATCTTCATCTAAGTCACAACAACAAACAAACACAGTCTGCTTAAACTGATGCTGCAGAAAATATACATGTTTTCATTAACCCTAACCTATTGAATATTTATGTAAACATTCACAGTGCAGGATGGAAAAAGTAAGTAAACCCCGAGGCTAATGGCCAGGAGCTAACTGGAGTCAGGTGTCAGCAACCTGGGGTCAGTGTGAGGAGATTGGGGGAGTGGCTTACAGTGGCCCTGACCAATAAAAAACAGTTTTGAGTTTGCTGTTCTGAAGAAGCATTGCTTGATGTGAGCCATGCCTCACACAAAAGATCTCTCAGAGACCTGCAGTAAGAATTGTTGACTGCATAAAACTGGAAAGGTTAGAGAAGTTTGTGTAAAAGCCTTGATGTTCCTGAGCCAGGTACGAGCCTCTGTCTGTGAATGGAGAAGGTTCAGCTGCTGCTGCTCTCCCTGGGAGTGGCCTCCTGTAAAGATGACTGCAGGAGCACAGCGCAGAACGCTCAGGGAGGAGAAGAAGAATCCTAGAGTGTCAGCTAAACACTTACACAACTCTCTGGCACAGCAACATCTGTGTTCACAGATCTACAATGGGTCACACATTAAACAAGAATGGACTTCATGGAGGACGCCACAGAGGAAGCCACTGCTGTCCAAAAAAACACTGCTGCAGGTTTAAAGTTTGCTAAAGAGCTCCTGGATGTTCCACAGCTGCAGCAAAATATTGTGTGGACATGAAACCAAAGCTGAGTTGTTTGGAGGAACACACAACGCTGTGTGTGGAGAAAAAAAGGCACAGCGCCAACATCAAAACCTCATCCCCACTGTGAAGTCTGGTGGCGGGGCATCAGGGTTTGGGGCTGCACTGCTGCCTCAGAATCAGGACAGATTGATATCATCAACAGCAAAATTAATTCACAAGTTTCTCCAAACATTTATCAGGAAAACCTAAGCCCACCTGTCCACCACCTGAAGCTCAGCAGAGGACGGAGAACAGGACACTGACCCAGACAGAAGCAAACCAACAACAGAACGGCTTCAACAGAATCATACTTATCAGACAGGTACCAGTTTGTCAGTGTAAATGAACATTCCTCACAGTGCAGTAAAGTTAGCTATGGAGTGCCTCAAGGCTCAGTACTTGGACCCATTCTGTTCATGCTTTACATGCTGCCTTTAGGAAACAGAATCAGAAAACATGGCATTAATTTTCACTGCAGACGATACACAGTTGTATTTATCAATTAAACCTGATCAGAACGACCGCGTTGAGAAACTTAGCGCCTGTGTGAGAGACATAAAGACCTGGATGACAATTAACTATCTCCTCCTAAACCCAGAAAAAACAGAGGTCATTATACTAGGCCCCAAAAAGCTGAGCTCTGTCTGACCAGAGTCTCCCTGGACGGTGTCAGTGTAGCCTCAAGTTCTACTGAGACAAACTTAGGAGTTTTATTTGACCCAGATTTATCATTTAAGGCTCATATAAACCAAGCCTGTAAAACAGCATTCTTAGGTTAGGTTAAAACGTTCCTCTGTGAGAAAGCTTATGGTCAGGCCAGGAACAGGGTTAACTCCACAGCTGAAGCTAAGCTGCTCTAGGAGCTAGAAGCTGGGGGAAGTATGGTGCACTGACCTCTGACCTCTGGTTTCATCTGCTGCTCCTCTTCTATCACTCTCATTAATATAATGAAATACTCTATATCTCCAATCAGTTCATTGCTGTTCACAGGTTGTCCCTCTCTCAGATGCCTGGCTGCTGGCAGATGTCCCAGTGATGATTGGATCTTAGCTGACCCCATCTGTGCTCCTGTCCCGACCTGTGGGCCCTCAACCTCACCTCTAAGGATTTCCCGGATCTCCCTCACCCCACTCACCTGTCTGGATGAGGCCACCTGCTGCATCCTATGGACTTCCTCAACCTATCTCACCCACTCTCGTCTGGATGAATCCTTACAGAGTGATCTATGATCCTATAGATGAACTAAGGGACTAACTCCTGATGCATTGCCTGTCCATCCTGGGAGAGGATCTCTCCTTCAATATGGGCTCCATAAGGTTTCTTCTTTTTTCCCACAGCTGGGTTTTTTTTTAGGAGTTTTTCCTTAAGAGAAGGAGGGTCTAAGGACAGGAGTGTCCTGGGTCTGTTTAGTTTAGTGTAGTTATTGTTTGTGCTGATTGTGTGTTTATGTTTGATCAACTGTTTGTGAAGCCTTTGAGGTGACTTTTGTTGTGATACTGGGCTGTACAAATAAAACTGAATTGAATTGAATTGAAGAAACTCCGCCTCTGGAGTGGCCCAGAGTCCTGACCTCAGCCCGACTCAGATGCTGTGGCCTGACCTCAGAAGAGCGACTCACACCACACATCCCAAGAATATTGCTGAACTTAAACAGTTTTGTAAAGAGGAATGGTCCAAAATTCCTCCTGAGCTGTGCAGCTCTGATCTTCACAGAAAACGTTTGGTTGAGGTTCTTGCTGCCAAAGGAGGTCAGCAGTTATTAAATCCAAAGGTTCACTTACTTTTTCCATCCTGTGCTGTGAATGTTTACATAAATATTCAATAAAATGAAAACGTAACTTTTTTTGCAGCATTAGTTTAAGCAGACTGTTTGTCTGTTGTTATGACTCAGATGAAGATCAGATTATAATAAATAATTACTAGGCCCGAGCTTCAAGGATGGCATAGGGTCTACTGTAACTGAAGAGCAGTGCCCCAAAGTGCACATTTGGTAAATTTTTAAAGCGCCACAACTAAAAATTTGTTTTGGCAAATCTGCCCCAGCTCCAGGCGCAGCAGGTGAGGGCCTACCATCGCCGCTTGCAGCTATATTTATAATTGTCATGCTTAAATAGTAAGTTATAGTATATTATACATAACTGGAAGAATTACTCATAATACTTACTTATAAGAGTAATACTTATGTTAACATGTATCATACGCATAAAATGAAACTATTACACTGCATATGTGTGTAATGGACCATACTTAGATGTAATTATAGGTATAAGGTACAATATCTGTCAGATATTGGATAAAATATATCGTCGTTTATAGGATGAATGGGGGTGGGGTTAAATAAGTTCGTCTTCCCGCTGCTTTTCGAGCTACAATGATTTACAAACTGTGAACATGTCTGAAATATATGTATACATACTGCTATTCCGATTGTTTTTGTTTTGCTTTTTTCCACCCAGTGTGAGTTTAATGTATAATATTGTACAATATATTTAGATTTTCTATGTACAATATTTTTATTTCTATGGCTTTCACAAAATTCCTCATAATTACTGGTAACGGGTTAATTTCTGGTTAACCACACATTATATTGTTATTGGTGAATCAGTGCCATAACCTAACTTGGTTTTGATTAACCTTGTATTCACAGAAAGCCCAGATGTCCCAGCTTTATGCTGGTCATGAATGCACCATCTGTATGTGTATCTGAGCAGAGTGAAAACACTCTAACAAAGCTTTGTATGGAGCTAGAGACTTGTGCTCATGTAACAGTCTGTATAATAACAACAGTGTGCACGTGTCTTTAATAATCTGTGTGTGTGTGTGTGTGTTTAATAATCTGTGTGTAATCTGTGTGTGTGTGTCTTTAATAATCTGTGTGTGTGTGTTTAATAATCTGTGTGTGTGTGTGTCTTTAATAATCTGTGTGTGTGTGTCTTTAATAATCTGTGTGTGTGTGTGTGTCTTTAATAATCTGTGTGTGTGTGTCTTTAATAATCTGTGTGTGTGTGTGTCTTTAATAATCTGTGTGTGTGTGTCTTTAATAATCTGTGTGTGTGTGTGTCTTTAATAATCTGTGTGTGTGTGTCTTTAATAATCTGTGTGTGTGTCTTTAATAATCTGTGTGCACGTGTCTTTAATAATCTGTGTGTGTGTGTGTCTTTAATAATCTGTGTGTGTGTGTGTCTTTAATAATCTGTGTGTGTGTGTCTTTAATAATCTGTGTGTGTGTGTGTCTTTAATAATCTGTGTGTGTGTGTGTGTCTTTAATAATCTGTGTGTGTGTGTGTGTTTAATAATCTGTGTGTGTGTCTTTAATCATCTGTGTGTGTGTGTCTTTAATAATCTGTGTGTGTGTCTTTAATAATCTGTGTGTGTGGCTTTAATAATCTGTGTGTGTGTGTGTGTGTGTGTGTCTTTAATAATCTGTGTGTGTGTGTGTGTGTCTTTAATAATCTGTGTGTGTGTGTGTCTTTAATAATCTGTGTGTGTGTCTTTAATAATCTGTGTGTGTGTGTGTGTGTGTCTTTAATAATCTGTGTGTGTGTGTGTGTGTGTCTTTAATAATCTGTGTGTGTGTCTTTAATAATCTGTGTGTGTGTGTGTCTTTAATAATCTGTGTGTGTGTGTGTCTTTAATAATCTGTGTGTGTGTGTGTCTTTAATAATCTGTGTGGGTGTGTCTTTAATAATCTGTGTGTGTGTGTCTTTAATAATCTGTGTGTGTGTGTCTTTAATAATCTGTGTGTGTGTCTTTAATAATCTGTGTGTGTGTGTGTGTGTGTTTTTAATAATCTGTGTGTGTGTGTCTTTAATAATCTGTGTGTGTGTGTCTTTAATAATCTGTGTGTGTGTGTGTCTTTAATAATCTGTGTGTGTGTGTGTGTTTAATAATCTGTGTGTGTGTGTCTTTAATAATCTGTGTGTGTGTGTCTTTAATAATCTGTGTGTGTGTCTTTAATAATCTGTGTGTGTGTGTCTTTAATAATCTGTGTGTGTGTGTGTCTTTAATAATCTGTGTGTGTGTGTCTTTAATAATCTGTGTGTGTGTGTGTCTTTAATAATCTGTGTGTGTGTCTTTAATAATCTGTGTGTGTGTGTGTCTTTAATAATCTGTGTGTGTGTGTGTGTCTTTAATAATCTGTGTGTGTGTCTTTAATAATCTGTGTGTGTGTGTGTCTTTAATAATCTGTGTGTGTGTGTCTTTAATAATCTGTGTGTGTGTCTTTAATAATCTGTGTGTGTGTGTGTGTTTAATAATCTGTGTGTGTGTGTCTTTAATAATCTGTGTGTGTGTGTCTTTAATAATCTGTGTGTGTGTCTTTAATAATCTGTGTGTGTGTGTGTGTTTAATAATCTGTGTGTGTGTGTCTTTAATAATCTGTGTGTGTGTGTCTTTAATAATCTGTGTGTGTGTCTTTAATAATCTGTGTGTGTGTGTGTGTGTCTTTAATAATCTGTGTGTGTGTGTCTTTAATAATCTGTGTGTGTGTGTCTTTAATAATCTGTGTGTGTGTGTGTCTTTAATAATCTGTGTGTGTGTGTCTTTAATAATCTGTGTGTGTGTGTGTCTTTAATAATCTGTGTGTGTGTGTCTTTAATAATCTGTGTGTGTGTGTGTGTCTTTAATAATCTGTGTGTGTGTGTGTCTTTAATAATCTGTGTGTGTGTGTCTTTAATAATCTGTGTGTGTGTGTCTTTAATAATGTGTGTGTGTGTCTTTAATAATCTGTGTGTGTGTGTGTGTGTGTGTGTGTGTCTTTAATAATCTGTGTGTGTGTGTGTCTTTAATAATCTGTGTGTGTGTGTGTGTCTTTAATAATCTGTGTGTGTGTGTCTTTAATAATCTTTGTGTATATGTGTTGTGTTGTGTGTATATGTGTTGTGTATATGTGTTGTGTGTATGTGTTGTGTTGTGTGTATATGTGTTGTGTTGTGTGTATGTGTTGTGTTGTGTGTATATGTGTTGTGTGTATATGTGTTGTGTGTATATGTGTTGTGTGTATATGTGTTGTGTATATGTGTTGTGTGTATATGTGTTGTGTGTATATGTGTTGTGTGTATATGTGTTGTGTGTATATGTGTTGTGTTGTGTGTATATGTGTTGTGTGTATATGTGTTGTGTGTATATGTGTTGTGTGTATATGTGTTGTGTTGTGTGTATATGTGTTGTGTGTATATGTGTTGTGTGTATATGTGTTGTGTGTATATGTGTTGTGTATATGTGTTGTGTATATGTGTTGTGTGTATATGTGTTGTGTGTATATGTGTTGTGTGTATATGTGTTGTGTATATATGTGTTGTGTGTATATGTGTTGTGTGTATATGTGTTGTGTGTATATGTGTTGTGTTGTGTGTATATGTGTTGTGTGTATATGTGTTGTGTGTATATGTGTTGTGTGTATATGTGTTGTGTATATGTGTTGTGTATATGTGTTGTGTGTATATGTGTTGTGTGTATATGTGTTGTGTGTATATGTGTTGTGTATATATGTGTTGTGTGTGTATGTGTTGTGTGTATATGTGTTGTGTGTATATGTGTTGTGTGTATATGTGTTGTGTATATATGTGTTGTGTGTATATGTGTTGTGTGTATATGTGTTGTGTGTATATGTGTTGTGTATATATGTGTTGTGTGTGTATGTGTTGTGTGTATATGTGTTGTGTGTATATGTGTTGTGTGTATGTGTTGTGTTGTGTGTATATGTGTTGTGTGTATATGTGTTGTGTGTATATGTGTTGTGTATATGTGTTGTGTTGTGTGTATATGTGTTGTGTGTATATGTGTTGTGTGTATATGTGTTGTGTGTATATGTGTTGTGTGTATATGTGTTGTGTATATGTGTTGTGTTGTGTGTATATGTGTTGTGTGTATATGTGTTGTGTGTATATGTGTTGTGTATATGTGTTGTGTTGTGTGTATATGTGTTGTGTGTATATGTGTTGTGTGTATATGTGTTGTGTGTATATGTGTTGTGTGTATATGTGTTGTGTATATGTGTTGTGTTGTGTGTATATGTGTTGTGTGTATATGTGTTGTGTGTATATGTGTTGTGTATATGTGTTGTGTTGTGTGTATATGTGTTGTGTGTATATGTGTTGTGTATATGTGTTGTGTTGTGTGTATATGTGTTGTGTGTATATGTGTTGTGTATATGTGTTGTGTGTATATGTGTTGTGTTTATATGTGTTGTGTATATGTGTTGTGTTGTGTGTATATGTGTTGTGTGTATATGTGTTGTGTGTATATGTGTTGTGTGTATATGTGTTGTGTATATGTGTTGTGTGTATATGTGTTGTGTATATGTGTTGTGTTGTGTGTATATGTGTTGTGTGTATATGTGTTGTGTGTATATGTGTTGTGTATATGTGTTGTGTTGTGTGTATATGTGTTGTGTGTATATGTGTTGTGTGTATATGTGTTGTGTGTATATGTGTTGTGTATATGTGTTGTGTGTATATGTGTTGTGTGTATATGTGTTGTGTATATGTGTTGTGTTTATATGTGTTGTGTGATTATGTGTTGTGTGTATATGTGTTGTGTGTATATGTGTGTGTTGTGTATATGTGTTGTGTGTATATGTGTTGTGTGTATGTGTTGTGTTTATATGTGTTGTGTATATGTGTTGTGTTTATATGTGTTGTGTGTATATGTGTGTGTTGTGTGTATATGTGTGTGTTGTGTGTATATGTGTTGTGTTGTGTGTATATGTGTTGTGTTGTGTGTATATGTGTTGTGTGTAAATGTGTTGTGTTGTGTGTATATGTGTGTGTTGTGTATATGTGTTGTGTGTATATGTGTTGTGTGTATGTGTTGTGTTTATGTGTTGTGTTGTGTGTATATGTGTGTGTTGTGTGTGTATGTGTTGTGTGTATATGTGTTGTGTTGTGTGTATATGTGTTGTGTGTATGTGTTGTGTTTATATGTGTTGTGTATATGTGTTGTGTTTATATGTGTTGTGTGTATATGTGTGTGTTGTGTGTATATGTGTTGTGTTGTGTGTAAATGTGTTGTGTTGTGTGTATATGTGTGTGTTGTGTGTGTATATGTTGTGTTGTGTGTATATGTGTTGTGTTGTGTGTATATGTGTTGTGTGTATATGTGTTGTGTATGTGTTGTGTTTATATGTGTTGTGTGTATATGTGTTGTGTTGTGTGTATATGTGTTGTGTTGTGTGTAAATGTGTTGTGTTGTGTGTATATGTGTGTGTAGTGTGTATATGTGTTGTGTTGTGTGTATATGTGTGTGTTGTGTGTATATGTGTTGTGTTGTGTGTATATGTGTTGTGTTGTGTGTATATGTGTTGTGTGTAAATGTGTTGTGTTGTGTGTATATGTGTTGTGTTGTGTGTAAATGTGTTGTGTTGTGTATATGTGTTGTGTTGTGTATATGTGTTGTGTTGTGTGTATATATGTGTGTTGTGTATATGTGTTGTGTGTATATGTGTTGTGTGTATATGTGTTGTGTGTATGTGTTGTGTTTATATGTGTGTGTATATGTGTTGTGTGTATATGTGTTGTGTGTATATGTGTGTGTTGTGTGTATATGTGTTGTGTTGTGTGTATATGTGTTGTGTTGTGTGTATATGTGTTGTGTTGTGTGTATATGTGTTGTGTTGTGTGTATATGTGTGTGTTGTGTGTATATGTGTGTGTTGTGTGTATGTGTGTTGTGTTGTGTGTATATGTGTATGTTGTGTATATGTGTTGTGTTGTGTGTATATGTGTGTGTTGTGTATATGTGTGTGTTGTGTATATGTGTTGTGTGTATGTGTTGTGTGTATATGTGTTGTGTTGTGTGTATATGTGTTGTGTTGTGTATATGTGTTGTGTTGTGTGTATATGTGTGTTGTGTGTATGTGTTGTGTTTATATGTGTTGTGTATATATGTGTTGTGTATATGTGTTGTGTGTATATGTGTTGTGTGTATATGTGTTGTGTGTATATGTGTTGTGTTGTGTGTATATGTGTGTGTTGTGTGTATATGTGTTGTGTTGTGTGTATATGTGTTGTGTTGTGTGTATATGTGTTGTGTTGTGTGTATATGTGTTGTGTGTATATGTGTGTGTTGTGTGTATATGTGTTGTGTTGTGTGTATATGTGTTGTGTTGTGTGTATATGTGTGTGTTGTGTATATGTGTGTGTTGTGTATATGTGTTGTGTGTATGTGTTGTGTTTATATGTGTTGTGTTGTGTGTATATGTGTTGTGTGTATATGTGTGTGTTGTGTGTATATGTGTTGTGTTGTGTGTATATGTGTTGTGTTGTGTGTATATGTGTTGTGTTGTGTGTATATGTGTTGTGTTGTGTATATGTGTTGTGTTGTGTGTATATGTGTGTGTTGTGTATATGTGTTGTGTGTATATGTGTTGTGTGTATGTGTTGTGTTTATATGTGTTGTGTATATATGTGTTGTGTATATGTGTTGTGTGTATATGTGTTGTGTGTATATGTGTTGTGTGTATATGTGTTGTGTTGTGTGTATATGTGTGTGTTGTGTGTATATGTGTTGTGTTGTGTGTATATGTGTTGTGTTGTGTGTATATGTGTTGTGTTGTGTGTATATGTGTTGTGTGTATATGTGTGTGTTGTGTGTATATGTGTTGTGTTGTGTGTATATGTGTTGTGTTGTGTGTATATGTGTGTGTTGTGTGTATGTGTGTTGTGTTGTGTGTATATGTGTTGTGTTGTGTATATGTGTTGTTTTGTGTGTATATGTGTGTGTTGTGTATATGTGTTGTGTGTATATGTGTTGTGTGTATATGTGTTGTGTTTATATGTGTTGTGTATATGTGTTGTGTATATATGTGTTGTGTATATGTGTTGTGTGTATATGTGTTGTGTGTATATGTGTTGTGTTGTGTGTATATGTGTGTGTTGTGTGTATATGTGTGTGTTGTGTGTATATGTGTTGTGTTGTGTGTATATGTGTTGTGTTGTGTGTATATGTGTGTGTTGTGTGTATGTGTGTTGTGTTGTGTGTATATGTGTTGTGTTGTGTATATGTGTTGTGTTGTGTGTATATGTGTGTGTTGTGGGTATGTGTGTTGTGTTGTGTGTATATGTGTGTGTTGTGTGTATATGTGTTGTGTTGTGTGTATATGTGTTGTGTTTATATGTGTTGTGTATATGTGTTGTGTATATATGTGTTGTGTATATGTGTTGTGTGTATATGTGTTGTGTGTATATGTGTGTGTTGTGTGTATATGTGTTGTGTTGTGTGTATATGTGTTGTGTTGTGTGTATATGTGTTGTGTTGTGTGTATATGTGTGTATATGTGTTGTGTTGTGTATATGTGTTGTGTTGTGTGTATATGTGTGTGTTGTGTATATGTGTTGTGTATATGTGTTGTGTATATGTGTTGTGTGTATATGTGTTGTGTGTATATGTGTTGTGTTGTGTGTATATGTGTGTGTTGTTTGTATATGTGTGTGTTGTGTGTATATGTGTTGTGTTGTGTGTATATGTGTTGTGTTGTGTGTATATGTGTTGTGTGTATATGTGTGTGTTGTGTGTATATGTGTTGTGTTGTGTGTATATGTGTTGTGTTGTGTGTATATGTGTTGTGTTGTGTGTATATGTGTTGTGTTGTGTATATGTGTTGTGTTGTGTGTATATGTGTGTTGTGTATATGTGTTGTGTGTATATGTGTTGTGTGTATGTGTTGTGTTTATATGTGTTGTGTATATATGTGTTGTGTATATGTGTTGTGTGTATATGTGTTGTGTGTATATGTGTTGTGTGTATATGTGTTGTGTTGTGTGTATATGTGTGTGTTGTGTGTATATGTGTTGTGTTGTGTGTATATGTGTTGTGTTGTGTGTATATGTGTGTGTTGTGTGTATATGTGTTGTGTGTATATGTGGTGTGTTGTGTGTATATGTGTTGTGTTGTGTGTATATGTGTTGTGTTGTGTGTATATGTGTGTGTTGTGTGTATGTGTGTTGTGTTGTGTGTATATGTGTTGTGTTGTGTATATGTGTTGTGTTGTGTGTATATGTGTTTTGTGTATATGTGTTGTGTGTATATGTGTTGTGTGTATATGTTGTGTATATGTGTTGTGTATATATGTGTTGTGTATATGTGTTGTGTGTATATGTGTTGTGTGTATATGTGTTGTGTTTATATGTTGTGTATATGTGTTGTGTATATATGTGTTGTGTATATGTGTTGTGTGTATATGTGTTGTGTGTATATGTGTTGTGTTGTGTGTATATGTGTGTGTTGTGTGTATATGTGTGTGTTGTGTGTATATGTGTTGTGTTGTGTGTATATGTGTTGTGTTGTGTGTATATGTGTGTGTTGTGTGTATGTGTGTTGTGTTGTGTGTATATGTGTTGTGTTGTGTGTATATGTGTGTGTTGTGTGTATATGTGTTGTGTTGTGTGTATATGTGTTGTGTTTATATGTGTTGTGTATATGTGTTGTGTATATATGTGTTGTGTATATGTGTTGTGTGTATATGTGTTGTGTGTATATGTGTGTGTTGTGTGTATATGTGTTGTGTTGTGTGTATATGTGTTGTGTTGTGTGTATATGTGTTGTGTTGTGTGTATATGTGTGTATATGTGTTGTGTTGTGTATATGTGTTGTGTTGTGTGTATATGTGTGTGTTGTGTATATGTGTTGTGTGTATATGTGTTGTGTGTATATGTGTTGTGTTTATATGTGTTGTGTATATGTGTTGTGTATATGTGTTGTGTATATGTGTTGTGTGTATATGTGTTGTGTGTATATGTGTTGTGTTGTGTGTATATGTGTGTGTTGTGTGTATATGTGTGTGTTGTGTGTATATGTGTGTGTTGTGTGTATATGTGTTGTGTTGTGTGTATATGTGTGTGTTGTGTGTATATGTGTTGTGTTGTGTGTATATGTGTGTGTTGTGTGTATATGTGTTGTGTTGTGTGTATATGTGTTGTGTTGTGTGTATATGTGTTGTGTTGTGTGTATATGTGTTGTGTTGTGTGTATATGTGTGTGTTGTGTGTATATGTGTGTTGTGTGTATATGTGTGTGTTGTGTGTATATGTGTTGTGTGTATATGTGTTGTGTTGTGTGTATATGTGTGTGTTGTGTGTATATGTGTGTGTTGTGTGTATATGTGTGTGT
The DNA here is from genome assembly GCA_020698575.1 of Bostrychus sinensis. NCBI lineage: Eukaryota > Metazoa > Chordata > Actinopteri > Gobiiformes > Eleotridae > Bostrychus > Bostrychus sinensis. Next base: position 261,333 of record CM036252.1, read on the forward strand.
TGTGTGTATATGTGTTGTGTGTATATGTGTTGTGTTGTGTGTATATGTGTGTGTTGTGTGTATATGTGTGTTGTGTGTATATGTGTTGTGTTGTGTGTATATGTGTGTGTTGTGTGTATATGTGTTGTGTTGTGTGTATATGTGTGTGTTGTGTGTATATGTGTGTGTTGTGTGTATATGTGTTGTGTGTATATGTGTTGTGTTGTGTGTATATGTGTGTGTTGTGTGTATATGTGTTGTGTTGTGTATATGTGTGTGTTGTGTGTATATGTGTGTGTTGTGTGTATATGTGTTGTGTGTATATGTGTTGTGTTGTGTATATGTGTTGTGTTGTGTGTATATGTGTTGTGTTGTGTGTATGTGTGTGTTGTGTGTATATGTGTGTGTTGTGTGTATATGTGTGTGTTGTGTGTATATGTGTGTGTTGTGTGTATATGTGTTGTGTGTATATGTGTGTGTTGTGTGTATATGTGTGTGTTGTGTGTATATGTGTTGTGTGTATATGTGTGTGTTGTGTGTATATGTGTTGTGTTGTGTATATGTGTTGTGTTGTGTGTATATGTGTTGTGTTGTGTATATGTGTTGTGTTGTGTGTATATGTGTGTGTTGTGTGTATATGTGTGTGTTGTGTGTATATGTGTTGTGTATATGTGTTGTGTTGTGTGTATATGTGTTGTGTTGTGTGTATATGTGTTGTGTTGTGTGTATATGTGTTGTGTGTATATGTGTTGTGTTGTGTGTATATGTGTTGTGTTGTGTGTATATGTGTTGTGTTGTGTGTATATGTGTTGTGTGTATATGTGTTGTGTTGTGTGTATATGTGTGTGTTGTGTGTATATGTGTTGTGTTGTGTGTATATGTGTTGTGTGTATATGTGTTGTGTGTATATGTGTTGTGTTGTGTGTATATGTGTTGTGTTGTGTGTATGTGTGTGTGTTGTGTGTATATGTGTTGTGTTGTGTGTATATGTGTTGTGTTGTGTGTATGTGTGTGTTGTGTGTATATGTGTGTGTTGTGTGTATATGTGTTGTGTTGTGTATATGTGTTGTGTTGTGTGTATATGTGTTGTGTTGTGTGTATATGTGTTGTGTTGTGTGTATATGTGTGTGTTGTGTGTATATGTGTTGTGTTGTGTGTATATGTGTTGTGTGTATATGTGTTGTGTGTATATGTGTTGTGTTGTGTGTATATGTGTTGTGTTGTGTGTATGTGTGTGTGTTGTGTGTATATGTGTTGTGTTGTGTGTATATGTGTTGTGTGTATATGTGTTGTGTGTATATGTGTTGTGTTGTGTGTATATGTGTTGTGTTGTGTGTATATGTGTTGTGTTGTGTGTATGTGTGTGTGTTGTGTGTATATGTGTTGTGTTGTGTGTATATGTGTTGTGTTGTGTGTATGTGTGTGTTGTGTGTATATGTGTGTGTTGTGTGTATATGTGTTGTGTTGTGTATATGTGTTGTGTTGTGTGTATATGTGTTGTGTTGTGTGTATATGTGTTGTGTTGTGTGTATATGTGTGTGTTGTGTGTATATGTGTTGTGTGTATGTGTTGTGTTTATATGTGTTGTGTATATATGTGTTGTGTATATGTGTTGTGTGTATATGTGTTGTGTGTATATGTGTTGTGTGTATATGTGTTGTGTTGTGTGTATATGTGTGTGTTGTGTGTATATGTGTTGTGTTGTGTGTATATGTGTTGTGTTGTGTATATGTGTTGTGTTGTGTGTATATGTGTTGTGTTGTGTGTATATGTGTGTGTTGTGTGTATATGTGTTGTGTTGTGTGTATATGTGTTGTGTGTATATGTGTTGTGTGTATATGTGTTGTGTTGTGTGTATATGTGTTGTGTTGTGTATATGTGTTGTGTTGTGTGTATATGTGTTGTGTTGTGTGTATATGTGTGTGTTGTGTGTATATGTGTTGTGTTGTGTGTATATGTGTTGTGTGTATATGTGTTGTGTGTATATGTGTTGTGTTGTGTGTCTATGTGTTGTGTTGTGTGTATATGTGTTGTGTGTATATGTGTTGTGTGTATATGTGTTGTGTTGTGTGTATATGTGTTGTGTTGTGTGTATATGTGTTGTGTGTATATGTGTTGTGTTGTGTGTATATGTGTGTGTTGTGTGTATATGTGTTGTGTGTATATGTGTTGTGTGTATATGTGTTGTGTGTATATGTGTTGTGTTGTGTGTATATGTGTTGTGTTGTGTGTATATGTGTTGTGTTGTGTGTATGTGTTGTGTTGTGTGTCTATGTGTTGTGTGTATATGTGTTGTGTGTATATGTGTTGTGTGTCTATGTGTTGTGTTGTGTGTATATGTGTTGTGTTGTGTGTATATGTGTTGTGTTGTGTGTATATGTGTTGTGTGTATATGTGTTGTGTTGTGTGTATCTGTGTGTGTTGTGTGTATATGTGTTGTGTGTATATGTGTTGTGTGTATATGTGTTGTGTGTATATGTGTTGTGTTGTGTGTGTATGTGTTGTGTTGCCTTATCATATTTGATGCTTTTCTGTGCTAACTATGTGAGTCTAACTTATTTTGCCAAATTATAAATTTACAAAAATCCATGACTGATTGTAAATCAGAGAATTGAAATCAGAGATCAAACTATGATCCAGACTCCGGACCAGCAGGGGATGGCAGTGTTTTGTGTGCAACGTGTTCCTCTGTTTTCTCTCAGCAGGTCCCAGATGTTTACCATAAACATGTTTCCTAAATGAATGGAGACAGAGTAAACACAGCTCTGCATCCCCTCACATGTGAGGACTGATGTGAGTCTCACTGCTCCTGCCTCCACTCTGGGAACAGAGATGGAATAACAAAATGGGAAAGTTCTGAGGAGAAAACAGGCAGGGCCCAAAGCTCTGCCTGTGCTGGAAACATCACAGCTGACACTGAGCCACCTGGACAACGATGGCTCCTTTAAGAAGTTCTCCAACTCTCCACAACAACCTCTGCTCCATCTCCGGCTTCTACAGATCCCACTTGGATCAATGCCAGCCACAGCAGAAGGTTCCTGAGCCACAGCAGAAGGTTCCTGAGCCACAGCAGAAGGTCCCTGAGCCACAGCAGAAGGTTCCTGAGCCACAGCAGAAGGTTCCTGAGCCACAGCAGAAGGTTCCTGAGCCACTGCAGAAGGTTCCTGAGCCACAGCAGAAGGTTCCTGAGCCACAGCAGAAGGTCCCTGAGCCACAGCAGAAGGTTCCTGAGCCACAGCAGAAGGTTCCTGAGCCACTGCAGAAGGTTCCTGAGCCACAGCAGAAGGTTCCTGAGCCACAGCAGAAGGTCCCTGAGCCACAGCAGAAGGTTCCTGAGCCACAGCAGAAGGTTCCTGAGCCACTGCAGAAGGTTCCTGAGCCACAGCAGAAGGTTCCTGAGCCACTGCAGAAGGTTCCTGAGCCACTGCAGAAGGTTCCTGAGCCACAGCAGAAGGTCCCTGAGCCACAGCAGAAGGTCCCTGAGCCACAGCAGAAGGTTCCTGAGCCACAGCAGAAGGTTCCTGAGCCACAGCAGAAGGTCCCTGAGCCACAGCAGAAGGTCCCTGAGCCACAGCAGAAGGTTCCTGAGCCACAGCAGAAGGTTCCTGAGCCACAGCAGAAGGTTCCTGAGCCACTGCAGAAGGTTCCTGAGCCACAGCAGAAGGTCCCTGAGCCACAGCAGAAGGTTCCTGAGCCACTGCAGAAGGTTCCTGAGCCAGAGCAGAAGGTTCCTGAGCCACAGCAGAAGGTTCCTGAGCCACTGCAGAAGGTTCCTGAGCCACAGCAGAAGGTTCCTGAGCCAGGGGCCAACTTCTCATCAGTCAGAGACAAACAACAACCGTCCTCTCTGGACACTGAGGACATCAACACTGACCAAGAGGATCACCACTCACTGACTCACAACAGTCAGGCTGCTGACCTGACACAGGTGTGAGTCTAGCGCCCCCTGTGTTCGCTCCGGTGAATTCACAACACACACATCTCACACCGAGCAGAGCACACAGCTCACAGGTTGTTACTGCAACTGAAGAACAACGACCAGACTCATCCTGCGTTTAACAAAAAGACTGTGATACATGCAGCCAAACAAGTCTCTCTCTCTCTCTCTCTCTCTCTGTCTATCTATCTATTTGTGTATGAGGAATTGCATGACTTTTTCTCACTTTTGTTTTACTTTTTCTTTAATATGTGAATGAAATTTTCCTACAATTGCATTACAGCTCAAAGGTTTAATCCTACAAGGTTTTAAGTCTTACTTCTTGTACAAAAGGAATTGTTTTGTCTGTTTGTGATTTCTTAATGAGGTATCATTTTAAACTGTGAAGGGTAATGATGAATGGGGATTGACTTTATTTATTGATTAATATAAAAAGGGTTTTATTATAATCAAAAGGGAGAAAATGTGTTGGAAATTCATTAATTTCTGTGTTATCCTACTGTTATTTTATTATCTGAGCTGAGTGCTGTGCAGGACAACAGCAGCGTAGCAGCTGTGAGGCCACAGGATGTTGTGTGTTTGTGCACACGACTGAGGACTTGTTTGTGCTCTGACAGAGGTGAGTGTGTTTTTCACAGCGGTGACCACTTCCTGTGTCTCTCAGTGTCAGATCTTATCTCTGTACAGATGTAGATATAGAAATGGAAACTGTCTTTAAGCAGGTCAAATAAAGAAAGCTGTGTTTTGTGTTGGTTTGTTGTGCGTTTGCAGCAGACTCACAGACACTGGGCCTGAGCCTGCAGCCTCTCTGTCTCCTGGTGAAAAACATGGGCCCTTGGTGCAGACCCGGGCCCCTGGACCTGTTCATGTTAATGCCTCTAAACCTGGGGCCCAATACTAACGCAATAATAAACTCAACTTACACAGAATCACTGTACCAGTGGTGACTGCTCATTAACATAAATGCTCCAATGCACTGCTGAATTTCATAAAATGTGAGTGTTTTTGGTCTGTCTTTCATTTATCAGCTTTTCGTTTGTTTCTCCTCTCACTTCAGAGCAGATGCTGTGTAAATCCTACGAACGCTGAGCTGATTGGATAAATGCTCTGAAATCATCCCGCCCCTCAGCGCTGAGCCTCGCTGGGAGTGAATGGAGCAGTGGGCGGGGCCTGGTGCTGCTGGTTGATGATGATTGGCAGAAGATTTTGACTGAGAGCAGTGAGCACCTACAGCGGCTTCACAGCAGGAGATGGATTGGAGTGACAGAGGAGACAGTCGTGAGCGGAAGAAGCCCCCAAAGTTTAAAGCAAAGTGCTTTACTTCATTTTCAGCGTTTGTACAGACTACACAATAAATAAACAACAGTTACAGCGCTGTTGGGTTTACATCTTGTTTTAGTTTTGTTTGTTCATCCAGTATCATTGTAGGGAGGCTAACTGCTCATTAGCCCAGGATTAAAGCTTCCCCTGTGTCAAAGACCAGCAGCCGCCACTGAACTGAACTAATTTAACAAAGAAATATAAACCCTACAAAACAATAAATACAAAACAAAATAAACACAAATGACCCAAATTAACTTTAGCAAAAAAATAAGCTTAATTTCTTTATAATCCATGACTAAACTATTGAACCACAAATAGCTCAAATAGCTAAAAAATAGCAAAAGAAAAAAAGAGAAAAAACAAATAGATATGAGGTAATAATAATATTAATATTTTTCTGTTTTTATGAACATTTTGTCATCAAAAATCCTGTTTTTTTTTTAGATGACACACAAACACAAAATATATCATATTATCCAAAAATGAGCAGCAGAGTGGGCCACTTGTGGTGAGGTTATCAGAGCCTTGACTAAGTCAATAATTAATAATAACATTGGTTTTGATGCTTTTTTATTTTTGGAGCAGCGAGGTTCTTGTAAAAATGTACACTCTTTAACCTCAGTACCGTTTGGGCCCAATGGCTCCCATTATAACCACATATTTCTGACGTGTTCTAATACTGTTTCCATGAAAACCTCATAAACCTGAGCCTCTGCCTTCAAACAAACAATAAACAAAAACAAAAGAGTCTACTGCACAGAGACAACACTGAGCTAACCCTGGACCTGAGGGAAAAGCATTTAACAAGAGTTTTACTCACACAGAAAAGACGTCTTCATCTTTAACCAACAGCAGAGACAACAGCAGAGACCAGGTCTGAACCAGGTCTGAACCAGGACTGAACCAGGTCTGAACCAGGTCTGAACCAGGACTGAACCAGGTCTGAACCAGGTCTGAACCAGGACTGAACCAGGTCTGAACCAGGTCTGAACCAGGACTGAACCAGGTCTGAACCAGGTCTGAACCAGGTCTGAACCAGGTCTGAACCAGGTCTGAACCAGGACTGAACCAGGACTGAACCAGGTCTGAACCAGGACTGAACCAGGTCTGAACCAGGTCTGAACCAGGTCTGAACCAGGTCTGAACCAGGTCTGAACCAGGTCTGAACCAGGACTGAACCAGGTCTGAACCAGGTCTGAACCAGGACTGAACCAGGTCTGAACCAGGTCTGAACCAGGTCTGAACCAGGTCTGAACCAGGACTGAACCAGGACTAAGGACTTGTTTGTGCTCTGACAGAGGTGAGTGTGTTTTTCACAGCTATTGTCTGTGGTGAGCTCTTCCTGTGTGTTTCTCAGTATCTGTGCCTCGGCCCAGGGCTGTGTGGTCTGTGCAGTGTGCGTTTCTCTGCCTGCTCTCTTTTTCTCTGTTCGCAGGTGACTGCTGCTGCGCCTGTGGTGACGATTAAAAAAACCTCCTCCCTACCATCTTGCCTCGCCGCTGCTCCGCTCTCGCCGCTGCTCTGCTGCCAGGCTGAAGGCTCAGACTCCTCATGCTTAATACGATTAATCAAAATTCAAAACTAACTAACTAAAAATGTCTGTGAAGACTCTCACTCGTCCAGGGTAAATGCATCGCAACAAAAGTTAAAAAAAGCAGTCATCTGGATTAGATTTTTCAAGTAGAAGACGTTTCACCTCTTATCCAAGAGGCTTTCTCAATTCTGAAATGAACTGGTAAGAGAGCTGGTTTATATTCTTCTAGGAAGGAGGAGTTTAGACCTGAAACTAAATTCTATTGGTCAATGTGACCATGAAGAGCCTGAGTGGTTTCGGGTCATTAGGAGTCCTTTGTTCTCAGCTGGAGTGAGTGGCAGAGTGGTTAACCCTCCCCAGCCTGGGCAGCTCCTTCAGATGTAAATGACCTGAGTGAAACTGGTTTGTTTTGTTTGGGTTTCAGGAGACTGTTGTAGACAGAAGGAAGGTTGTATCTGAGACCACCATTTCTGTTTAAAGAAGGTTTATCTTTTTTGACAAAGATTGCTTCTTTCACTCCTCGCTCAAACCATCCTTTCTCTCTGGCTAAGATTCGGACCTCACTGTCCTCAAAGGAGTGGTTTGTGGCCTTCAGGTGGAGGTGTACTGCAGATTCTGGTCCACTGGAGTTGGCCCTGCGGTGTTGGTATAACCGCTTGTGCAGAGGTTGTTTGGTTTCTCTCTGTACTGTTCATTACAGTTCTCACTGCAGTGGATGGAGAACACAACATTGCTCTGTTTGTAACTGAGACGTTTGTCCTTGGGATGAACCAGTTTTTGTCTGAGAGTATTAACAGGTTTGAAATAAACCGGGATGTTGTGTTGGCTAAAAATCCTTTTAAGTTTCTCAGATAGGCCGGAGATGTACGGAATGACTACATTGCTCCTTTTTGGCTCTTGCTCCTGTTCTTTCCTGTCCTGTTTTCTTGTCATTCGGGATTTGGAGGCAGTAACGGCTGTGAGGATGAGACTGCTTCAAGATGGAGAACTGCAAGAGAGGACAAACCTGACACCGGACCACATCTGCCAACTACTGGAGGTGTGTCTCAACACCACATATTTCCAGTTCAGAGGAAATTTCTACAGGCAAAATCACGGCTGTGCTATGGGCTCCCCAGTCTCCCCCATTGTGGCTCATCTGTACATGGAGGAGGCTGAGAGGAGAGCTCTTGACTCATTTCCAGGTTCAACTCCTAGTCACTGGTTCAGATATGTGGATGACACCTGGGTGAAGATCAAAATCCAGGAAGTGGAAGCTTTCACAGGGCATATTAATGCTGTGGACCAGAACATCAAGTTCACTCGTGAGGATGCCACAGAGAACAGCCTAGCCTTCTTAGACTGTGCAGTTATCATTGGAGAAGACAGGCGGCTCCATGTGGAAGTGTACAGGAAGCCCACTCACACAGACCAGGACCTGTTATTTGATTCAAACCACCCACTACAGCACAAACTCGGTGTGATCAGGACACTGCAGCACAGAGCCCAAGAGGTTCCCACAAGCTCGGAGGGAAGGAGGAAAGAAGAGCTACATGTCCGCCAAGCCCTCAGAACCTGTGGAGATCCCAACTGGGCCTTCTCCAAATCCCGAATGACAAGAAAACAGGACAGGAAAGAACAGGAGCAAGAGCCAAAAAGGAGCAATGTAGTCATTCCGTACATCTCCGGCCTATCTGAGAAACTTAAAAGGATTTTTAGCCAACACAACATCCCGGTTTATTTCAAACCTGTTAATACTCTCAGACAAAAACTGGTTCATCCCAAGGACAAACGTCCCAGTTACAAACAGAGCAATGTTGTGTTCTCCATCCACTGCAGTGAGAACTGTAATGAACAGTACATTGGAGAAACCAAACAACCTCTGCACAAGCGGTTATACCAACACCGCAGGGCCAACTCCAGTGGACCAGAATCTGCAGGACACCTCCACCTGAAGGCCACAAACCACTGCTTTGAAGACAGTGAGGTCCGAATCTTAGCCAGAGAGAAAGGTTTGAGCGAGGAGTGAAAGAAGCAATCTTTGTCAAAAAAGATAAACCTTCTTTAAACAGAAATGGTGGTCTCAGATACAACCTTCCTTCTGTCTACAACAGTCTCCTGAAACCCAAACAAAACAAACCAGTTTCACTCAGGTCATTAACATCTGAAGGAGCTGCCCAGGCTGGGGAGGGTTAACGACTCTGCCACTCACTCCAGCTGAGAACAAAGGACTCCTAATGACCCGAAACCACTCAGGCTATTCATGGTCACATTGACCAATAGAATTTAGTTTCAGGTCTAAACTCCTCCTTCCTAGAAGAATATAAAGCAGCTCTCACCAGTTCATTTCAGAATTGAGAAAGCCTCTTGGATAAGAGGTGAAACGTCTTCTACTTGAAAAATCTAATCCAGATGACTGTTTTTTTTAACTTTTGTTGCGATTACACAGAAATGCATAAGTTTTAAATATAAAAGCCACGCTTCATTTCCACGTGAGCTTCAACACAGACTGTCCCCGCTGTAATTCGTGTCTACAGAGTGTACAGGGCATCTGGTGGAAAAGACCTTCACGTCAAACTGAAACATCTGTTCATCACTGTTAACACCAGCGCCTCCTGCAGGTGGACAGCAGTACCACTGTGCGTCCCCTGACCCCGCCCAACCCCTGCTGCATCCACAGAGCTCACAGAGCCACAGTAGGCTGTGTTTTAACAAACGCCAGTGCAGCTACAGCTGACGGCTGCTCTTTAAGTCAACAGTGATGTGTTTGCTAACTGCCAGGAGTAAATCTGTTGACGTTTGTCCTGACTTTGGTTACGCGGAGGGGACCTACGTGATTTGGATGTGCCGCGTTATTTCCCCACTGTGCCAGAGAGCGCACGGGACCTGGCAGTGCCACGTCAGTTTGTTCTTTTACTCAAATGAATATGGAAGCTGGAGCTAACGCTGAGGGCCACAGGATGAGACCCGGGGCCAGTTAAACGCCAGTGTCACTGTTACATGGCCAGGGTAACATTACGCCACGCGCCCTCGATGTGCTATATCCCATGTGTGCACGGGGCATGGATCCACAGCAGTTTGTTCTTTTTTGTTTGTTCAGATGCATCTGTAAACTCGAGCTAACGCTGAGGGCCACAGCCTGGAGCCGTGAAACGCACGGCAGTCACTAAAAAGAAGCGAAAGCAAAAGGAGAGACATAGGCTGAGAGCTCACTGCTGCTGTGTGCTCCCTGTCCCAGTCTAGACTTTGTTTCTACAAACCACAGCTGCAGGAGTCTGTGTTCTTACTTCAGACTGGGGGCCACAGGTCTGTGACTGGGGGCCACAGTCGGTCTGTGACAGAGCGAGTCTACAACAGTGCAGTAATTATGTGTAGCAGCTGATTTCTGATCAGCTGAGCAATCACACAAACGAACACTGACACATTACACTGAAGTGAAACGATATAATGTATAATAATGTTAACAAATATGTTCAAATATAATATAAAACTGAGTATAAATGAGCAGTTGCTTGGTATTTTGGCGTGCGTGTGTGTGGCTAAGCATTGTGTTGTGTGTATGTTCTGGGAACAGTGTTGGCCTTGTGGACCCCGGTGTCAAAGCGCAATTTTTGTTCCGGCATCGTTTGATTTACAAATTAAGCCCTGTGTATAAATGTATAACATATTCTTCAGTGTTTTTTGCTTTGATTTCTGCAGCAGTCTTGGATTAAATGGTATGCTGCAAATTAGCGACATACGGCATGAAGGGGTTAGACATATTTAAGCCCTACAACTGCAAATCTAAGACTTTTTAAAGCCTTAAATTCACATTTTTAAATCTAAGACTTTTTAAGACCCTGCAGAAACCCTGCATAAAAACATAAAACATATTAATAAATGATAATACACTGCATATCTATGGTTAGGTCTGATGTTGTATAAAAGATTTCATGCAAAAAAAGTAAAATATATTTATATTTGACACTGAAGCAACCAGCTCTGGTCACACAGACAGGCCCAAGGTGAAGAGCGCCCTCTAGAGGGCGCTGTTGTCTCCTGGAGCAGAGTTGTTCCTGTCCAAGAGAGGTTCCACTGTGGAGACAACAGAAACATTCACACATTTATAATCCTCACTGTAACGGTTCAGGATGTGTCTCAGTAATGAACTAAAGGAGACACTGCTCCAAACTCACAAGGCTGGCTCGCCTCTTACACTCAGTTATACAAATGTCAAATATGGAACTGGAATAATACACTCAGAGATACAGAGGGAAAAATCAGCTTCACATTATGAGTAAAAGAGCAGTTATTCTCCTGTCTCAGCTCCAGAAATGGTCCAGATGAATGTGAGGCTTTTATATGAAAGATTCTGAGGATCCATATTTGGAGATAAAGTCTCCTTGGATTGTTCTGAGGAATACTTTTACATCAATCTACATTTCCTTCCTAGTTTTTTTTCTGCCTCCGTCTCCCAGAAAAGTGGAACACACAGATGTAATTTCCTGTGTTCTGGTGTATTTTAGATGATATAATATTATTAAAAGTAAAAAATATGGGTGCAGTTTATGGTTTTACTTCTCTCCAAAATACAGAACACAACATTTTTATAAGAATTCCTACATTTTACCTGTGTTTTAACGTTTTTATCTAAGTTTGTCTTTCAGTTCTTGCCCAGTGGAGCAGATGATGACGAGTCTCTCTGTGAACGTGAGGTCGACCGTCATCAAACAAAGGCAGACTCTCAGCTAAACCTGGGCTGCACACATCCACTTCCTCTGTGGCCGTCTCGCCCAAACACTGCACTTTCTTCACAGACTGAGGCTCTTTGGTGTCAGCACCAGAATAATGTGGACTTTTTACCCAGCGGTGCTTGAGAGCATCATCAGATCTGACATTTGTGTCTGGTCAGCTGACTTCAACACCAAACCAAACTCATGAACATGAACGTGGTTAAAAGTGCAGTGAAGATCACTGGCACTGGTGAAGTTCCATGTTTACAGTTCATCTGTGAGAGCTCTGCAGCACATCTGGCTACAGGATCATCAGAGACACTTCACACAGCTGTGCTCTGAGTTTGAGCTGCTTCCCTCTGGGGGGCGCTACAGAGCAGCTAAACACAGAACCAATAGATTTAAAAACTCTTTTATTCCTGCATCTGTTTCTCTGCTTTACAAACAAATCTTTCATTATCTTTCATTTGAACATCTGTCCTAGGTTTTACTTCTTTCATGTCGGTTGTATTTATTGTGACATTGGCTGCTGCATTGCATTTTAGCCCAAAACGAATTTCCCTTTGGGAAAATAAAATGATTGTGATTCTGATTTGAAGCTGGGGAATTGCAGATCACTTTTATAAACTCAAAGTGTTTCTAGTGTCCATGTTTTTTTTGTTTTTTGTTTGTTTTTTTACCGTGATTAGCCAGGCTCATGTCTGCAGCTCAGCCGCTGGATTGTGGTGAAATGTGTGACTTCACAAACTCACGAAATCCATCTTGTCCTGCTCTCGCAGATCTGTTTGGGTCTGAGCCGGTGGCGGCCGGACCAATGGCGCGGCAGTGCTGCTGTGAGTGGGCGGGGCTTAGGTTTGCTGACAACAAGCTCCTTTAGTGATACTTGTTAACAACATGGCGACGCAGAAAAAGTTAAAGTATGCTGCTCTACATTTACAAAAAACACAAAAATCTTCTGACATCGTTATTGTGTTGTTTTACTGTCAGCAGTTTGTTGTTGTTAACTGAGATAACTGAGATAACTGAGATAACTGAGATAACTGAGTTAACTGAGTTAACTAAGATAACTGTGTTAACTGAGATAACTGAGATAACTGAGATAACTGAGATAACTGAGATAACTGAGTTAACTGAGTTAACTAAGATAACTGTGTTAACTGAGATAACTGAGATAACTGAGATAACTGAGTTAACTGAGTTAACTGAGATAACTGTGTTAACTAAGATAACTGAGATAACTGAGATAACTGAGTTAACTGAGTTAACTGAGATAACTGAGATAACTGAGATAACTGTGTTAACTGAGATAACTGAGATATCTGAGTTAACTGAGTTAACTAAGATAACTGTGTTAACTGAGATAACTGAGTTAACTGAGTTAACTGAGATAACTGAGATAACTGAGTTAACTGAGTTAACTGAGATAACTGAGTTAACTGAGATAACTGTGTTAACTGAGATAACTGTGTTAACTGAGATAACTGAGTTAACTGAGTTAACTGAGATAACTGAGATAACTGAGATAACTGAGTTAACTGAGTTAACTGAGATAACTGAGATAACTGAGTTAACTGAGATAACTGAGTTAACTGAGTTAACTGAGATAACTGAGTTAACTGAGATAACTGAGTTAACTGAGTTAACTGAGATAACTGAGATAACTGAGTTAACTGAGTTAACTAAGATAACTGTGTTAACTGAGATAACTGAGATAACTGAGTTAACTGAGTTAACTGAGATAACTGTGTTAACTAAGATAACTGAGATAACTGAGATAACTGAGTTAACTGAGTTAACTGAGATAACTGAGATAACTGAGTTAACTGAGTTAACTGAGATAACTGAGATAACTGAGATAACTGTGTTAACTGAGATAACTGAGATATCTGAGTTAACTGAGTTAACTAAGATAACTGTGTTAACTGAGATAACTGAGTTAACTGAGTTAACTGAGATAACTGAGATAACTGAGTTAACTGAGTTAACTGAGATAACTGAGTTAACTGAGTTAACTGAGATAACTGAGTTAACTGAGTTAACTGAGATAACTGAGATAACTGAGTTAACTGAGTTAACTGAGATAACTGAGTTAACTGAGATAACTGTGTTAACTGAGATAACTGAGATATCTGAGTTAACTGAGTTAACTGAGATAACTGAGTTAACTGAGATAACTGAGATAACTGAGATAACTGAGTTAACTGAGATAACTGAGATAACTGAGATAACTGTGTTAACTGAGATAACTGAGATATCTGAGTTAACTGAGTTAACTGAGATAACTGAGATAACTGAGATAACTGTGTTAACTGAGATAACTGTGTTAACTAAGATAACTGAGATAACTGAGATAACTGAGTTAACTGAGTTAACTGAGATAACTGTGTTAACTAAGATAACTGAGATAACTGAGATAACTGAGTTAACTGAGTTAACTGAGATAACTGAGATAACTGAGATAACTGTGTTAACTGAGATAACTGAGATATCTGAGTTAACTGAGTTAACTGAGATAACTGAGTTAACTGAGTTAACTGAGATAACTGAGTTAACTGAGTTAACTGAGATAACTGAGATAACTGAGTTAACTGAGTTAACTGAGATAACTGAGTTAACTGAGTTAACTGAGATAACTGAGTTAACTGAGTTAACTGAGATAACTGAGATAACTGAGTTAACTGAGTTAACTGAGATAACTGAGTTAACTGAGATAACTGTGTTAACTGAGATAACTGAGATATCTGAGTTAACTGAGTTAACTGAGATAACTGAGATAACTGAGTTAACTGAGTTAACTGAGATAACTGAGTTAACTGAGTTAACTGAGATAACTGAGATAACTGAGTTAACTGAGTTAACTGAGATAACTGAGTTAACTGAGATAACTGAGTTAACTGAGTTAACTGAGATAACTGAGATAACTGAGTTAACTGAGTTAACTGAGATAACTGAGTTAACTGAGATAACTGTGTTAACTGAGATAACTGAGATATCTGAGTTAACTGAGTTAACTGAGATAACTGAGTTAACTGAGATAACTGTGTTAACTGAGATAACTGAGATATCTGAGTTAACTGAGTTAACTGAGTTAACTGAGATAACTGTGTTAACTAAGATAACTGAGTTAACTGAGTTAACTGAGATAACTGAGATAACTGAGATAACTGTGTTAACTGAGATAACTGAGTTAACTGAGATAACTGTGTTAACTGAGATAACTGAGTTAACTGAGTTAACTGAGATAACTGAGATAACTGAGTTAACTGAGTTAACTGAGATAACTGAGTTAACTGAGATAACTGTGTTAACTGAGATAACTGAGATATCTGAGTTAACTGAGTTAACTGAGTTAACTGAGATAACTGTGTTAACTAAGATAACTGAGTTAACTGAGTTAACTGAGATAACTGAGATAACTGAGATAACTGTGTTAACTGAGATAACTGAGATATCTGAGTTAACTGAGTTAACTAAGATAACTGTGTTAACTGAGATAACTGAGTTAACTGAGTTAACTGAGATAACTGAGATAACTGAGTTAACTGAGTTAACTGAGATAACTGAGTTAACTGAGTTAACTGAGATAACTGAGTTAACTGAGTTAACTGAGATAACTGAGATAACTGAGTTAACTGAGTTAACTGAGATAACTGAGTTAACTGAGATAACTGTGTTAACTGAGATAACTGAGATATCTGAGTTAACTGAGTTAACTGAGATAACTGAGTTAACTGAGTTAACTGAGATAACTGAGATAACTGAGTTAACTGAGTTAACTGAGTTAACTGAGATAACTGAGTTAACTGAGTTAACTGAGATAACTGAGATAACTGAGTTAACTAAGATAACTGTGTTAACTAAGATAACTGAGATAACTGAGATAACTGAGATAACTGAGTTAACTGAGATAACTGAGTTAACTGAGTTAACTGAGTTAACTGAGATAACTGAGATAACTGAGTTAACTGAGATAACTGAGTTAACTGAGTTAACTGAGTTAACTGAGATAACTGAGATAACTGAGTTAACTGAGTTAACTGAGATAACTGAGATAACTGAGTTAACTGAGATAACTGAGTTAACTGATAACTGAGATAACTGAGATAACTGAGTTAACTGAGTTAACTGAGATAACTGAGATAACTGAGTTAACTGAGATAACTGAGAACTGAGATAACTGAGTTAACTGAGTTAACTGAGATAACTGAGATAACTGAGTTAACTGATAATTGAGATAACTGAGATAACTGAGTTAACTGAGATAACTGAGATAACTGAGTTAACTGAGTTAACTGAGATAACTGAGTTAACTGAGTTAACTGAGATAACTGAGTTAACTGAGTTAACTGAGATAACTGAGATAACTGAGTTAACTGAGTTAACTGAGATAACGTAGGCTGCAGCGTCGGGCATATTAAAATAATAATAAGGTAATATATAATGTTTTATATACGCTGCCCTCTGGTGGTTCCTTCTGATACAACATGGATTATGGAAATGTTGGGACTTTTTTTTTATTTGAATAAAACTAAAAGACTTTCAAATCACATGAGCCAATGTTTTCTTCCCAACAGAACACAGATAACACAACAAATGTTTACTCTGAGAAATGTTATGCTTTTATCACAAAATGAGCTCATTTCAGATGTGATGCCTGCAGGTTTCACAGTAGTTGGGACAAATGGCTGAAAAAGCAAGAACTTCCAAAAAGATTCAGCTGGAGAACATCTAGAGACTAACGAAGTGAACTGATCTCAGGTCTGTGACAGGATGAGTTGTAAAAAAGTCTCAGGAGGTTTTGTCTCAGGTTGGTTCTCTGTGGTGCGGCCTCAGATCCAGGTGTGTTTACTTTTCTGTTTGTTTGGATCGTGTTGTTTACCATTAGCCTCAAACGCCGCACCATAAGCCGCTGATAACCGTCAGCTGACCGACAAACTTGTTTCCATGACAACAGGCCTCAATCTCTACATTTCACAATGTTACAAAGTGCACCTAAACGCACCTGAACGCACCTGAACGCACCTGAACGCACCTGAACACACCTGGACAAACCTGAACACACCTGAACGCACCTGAACGCACCTGAACACACCTGAACACACCTGAACACACCTGGACAAACCTGAACACACCTGAACACACCTGAACACACCTGAACGCACCTGAACGCACCTGAACACACCTGGACAAACCTGAACACACCTGAACACACCTGAACGCACCTGAACGCACCTGAACGCACCTGAACGCACCTGAACACACCTGAACACACCTGGACAAACCTGAACACACCTGAACGCACCTGAACGCACCTGAACGCACCTGAACGCACCTGGACAAACCTGAACACACCTGAACGCACCTGAACGCACCTGAACGCACCTGAACACACCTGGACAAACCTGAACGCACCTGAACGCACCTGAACACACCTGAACGCACCTGAACGCACCTGAACGCACCTGAACACACCTGGACAAACCTGAACGCACCTGAACGCACCTGAACACACCTGAACGCACCTAATGCATGGCTTTCTCTCTCTGTGACCTGTCAAACTGTTTATGGGACACTTGCAGAGGCTCCAGCCTTTGGAAAACTGCCCCCTACAGAAAAGAGGAGTTTAGCTCTGTGTGTTACAGAGGAGCTCAGGACAGGACGTGGAAAGATTCTCCAACTCTGCGACGCACAGATGCTGCTTCATACACACACGTGAGAGTTTGGCTGCTCGCTGAGAGGAATCGCTTACTGTAGCCTTCTAACCCAGGTGGGTTTAGGTCCCACAAAACAACAGACAGTAATTATCTCTAACCAAACTACTGGTGGTGGGTC
This sequence comes from Bostrychus sinensis, assembly GCA_020698575.1. NCBI lineage: Eukaryota > Metazoa > Chordata > Actinopteri > Gobiiformes > Eleotridae > Bostrychus > Bostrychus sinensis. The sequence continues at coordinate 278,629 of CM036252.1, forward strand.
GGCCTAAAGTCGGCAGCCCCCCCACAGACACCGCTCCAGGGCACAGCGAGAGCCTCTGGTGCTGCTCTGGGACGTCCTGTTCAGAGCGGTCTGAGAGGTTTACTGCTCACCTGAGTGCAGCTGCTGCGTTCACACTGAGCCAAGCATCTGTGAACATGGTCCAGCAGCGCCGTCGTGTCCCGGGACAAGGCTCATTTAAAATGGACAGTTTCAGAGTGGGACAGCGTCCTATGGTCAGACCTGTCCAAATCTGACATTCTTTTAGGAAATCAGGGACGCAGTGTCCTCCGGGCTAAAGAGGAGGAGACCTTCCAGCAGCGTCTCTGATGGGACGGGGCATCAGTGCAGATGGGACGGGCCGCTGTGGGTTTGGGAAGGAACTATGAAGCTGAAAGGTTTATAAAGGTTTTCGAGCTCCCCTCCAGACCACATCTGTTTCAGGAAGGCCTTGTGGTTTTCAGGACGATGTAAAACCTCAGACTGCAGCTACAGCAGCAGGACTTTGTCGTAGAACCGTCCCGTTCTGATTTGTCCTGAGTCCAGCTCTGTCACCTACAGAGAACTTTTGGAGCATCATTAAACAAAAATTATGTCAGACGACCACGAACTCTTCAACTGGAAACCTATATCAGACAAGAATGGTACTAAACTCAACACAGAACTCCAGAAACTCATAAACCTGCCCCTGTCCCGACTGAGACCTGAGGTAAACCTGCCCCTGTCCCAACTGAGACCTGAGGTAAACCTGCCCCTGTCCCGACTGAGACCTGAGGTAAACCTGCCCCTGTCCCAACTGAGACCTGAGGTAAACCTGCCCCTGTCCCGACTGAGACCTGAGGTAAACCTGCCCCGTCCCGACTGAGACCTGAGGTAAACCTGCCCCTGTCCCGACTGAGACCTGAGGTAAACCTGCCCCTGTCCCAACTGAGACCTGAGGTAAACCTGCCCCTGTCCCACCTGAGACCTGAGGTAAACCTGCCCCTGTCCCGACTGAGACCTGAGGTAAACCTGCCCCTGTCCCGACTGAGACCTGAGGTAAACCTGCCCCTGTCCCGAGTGAGACCTGAGGTAAACCTGCCCCTGTCCCACCTGAGACCTGAGGTAAACCTGCCCCTGTCCCAACTGAGACCTGAGGTAAACCTGCCCCCGTCCCAACTGAGACCTGAGGTAAACCTGCCCCTGTCCTGACTGAGACCTGAGGTAAACCTGCCCCTGTCCCGACTGAGACCTGAGGTAAACCTGCCCCTGTCCCAACTGAGACCTGAGGTAAACCTGCCCCTGTCCCAGCTGAGACCTGAGGTAAACCTGCCCCTGTCCCGACTGAGACCTGAGGTAAACCTGCCCCTGTCCCGACTGAGACCTGAGGTAAACCTGCCCCTGTCCCGACTGAGACCTGAGGTAAACCTGCCCCTGTCCCAACTGAGACCTGAGGTAAACCTGTCCCTGTCCCAGCTGAGACCTGAGGTAAACCTGCCCCTGTCCCGACTGAGACCTGAGGTAAACCTGCCCCTGTCCCGACTGAGACCTGAGGTAAACCTGCCCCTGTCCCAACTGAGACCTGAGGTAAACCTGCCCCTGTCCCGACTGAGACCTGAGGTAAACCTGCCCCTGTCCCACCTGAGACCTGAGGTAAACCTGCTCCTGTCCCAACTGAGACCTGAGGTAAACCTGCCTCTGTCCCAACTGAGACCTGAGGTAAACCTGCCCCTGTCCTGACTGAGACCTGAGGTAAACCTGCCCCTGTCCCGACTGAGACCTGAGGTAAACCTGCCCCTGTCCCAACTGAGACCTGAGGTAAACCTGCCCCTGTCCCAACTGAGACCTGAGGTAAACCTGCCCCTGTCCCAACTGAGACCTGAGGTAAACCTGCCCCTGTCCCAACTGAGACCTGAGGTAAACCTGCCCCTGTCCCAACTGAGACCTGAGGTAAACCTGCCCCTGTCCCAGCTGAGACCTGAGGTAAACCTGCCCCTGTCCCAACTGAGACCTGAGGTAAACCTGCCCCTGTCCCAACTAAGACCTGAGGTAAACCTGCCCCTGTCCCAACTGAGACCTGAGGTAAACCTGCCCCTGTCCCGACTGAGACCTGAGGTAAACCTGCCCCTGTCCCAACTGAGACCTGAGGTAAACCTGCCCCTGTCCCACCTGAGACCTGAGGTAAACCTGCCCCTGTCCCAACTGAGACCTGAGGTAAACCTGCCCCTGTCCCACCTGAGACCTGAGGTAAACCTGCCCCTGTCCCGACTGAGACCTGAGGTAAACCTGCCCCTGTCCCGACTGAGACCTGAGGTAAACCTGCCCCTGTCCCGACTGAGACCTGAGGTAAACCTGCCCCTGTCCCGACTGAGACCTGAGGTAAACCTGCCCCTGTCCCGACTGAGACCTGAGGTAAACCTGCCCCTGTCCCGACTGAGACCTGAGGTAAACCTGCCCCTGTCCCGACTGAGACCTGAGGTAAACCTGCCCCTGTCCCGACTGAGACCTGAGGTAAACCTGCCCCTGTCCCACCTGAGACCTGAGGTAAACCTGCCCCTGTCCCGACTGAGACCTGAGGTAAACCTGCCCCTGTCCCGACTGAGACCTGAGGTAAACCTGCCCCTGTCCCAACTGAGACCTGAGGTAAACCTGCCCCTGTCCCACCTGAGACCTGAGGTAAACCTGCCCCTGTCCCAACTGAGACCTGAGGTAAACCTGCCCCTGTCCCGACTGAGACCTGAGGTAAACCTGCCCCTGTCCCGACTGAGACCTGAGGTAAACCTGCCCCTGTCCCGACTGAGACCTGAGGTAAACCTGCCCCTGTCCCGACTGAGACCTGAGGTAAACCTGCCCCTGTCCCACCTGAGACCTGAGGTAAACCTGCCTCTGTCCCAACTGAGACCTGAGGTAAACCTGCCCCTGTCCCGACTGAGACCTGAGGTAAACCTGCCCCTGTCCCGACTGAGACCTGAGGTAAACCTGCCCCTGTCCCAACTGAGACCTGAGGTAAACCTGCCCCTGTCCCAACTGAGACCTGAGGTAAACCTGCCCCTGTCCCAACTGAGACCTGAGGTAAACCTGCCCCTGTCCCAACTGAGACCTGAGGTAAACCTGCCCCTGTCCCAACTGAGACCTGAGGTAAACCTGCCCCTGTCCCAGCTGAGACCTGAGGTAAACCTGCCCCTGTCCCAACTGAGACCTGAGGTAAACCTGCCCCTGTCCCGACTGAGACCTGAGGTAAACCTGCCCCTGTCCCGACTGAGACCTGAGGTAAACCTGCCCCTGTCCCGACTGAGACCTGAGGTAAACCTGCCCCTGTCCCAACTGAGACCTGAGGTAAACCTGCCCCTGTCCCAACTGAGACCTGAGGTAAACCTGCCCCTGTCCCAACTGAGACCTGAGGTAAACCTGCCCCTGTCCCAGCTGAGACCTGAGGTAAACCTGCCCCTGTCCCAACTGAGACCTGAGGTAAACCTGCCCCTGTCCCAACTGAGACCTGAGGTAAACCTGCCCCTGTCCCAACTGAGACCTGAGGTAAACCTGCCCCTGTCCCGACTGAGACCTGAGGTAAACCTGCCCCTGTCCCAACTGAGACCTGAGGTAAACCTGCCCCTGTCCCACCTGAGACCTGAGGTAAACCTGCCCCTGTCCCAACTGAGACCTGAGGTAAACCTGCCCCTGTCCCACCTGAGACCTGAGGTAAACCTGCCCCTGTCCCGACTGAGACCTGAGGTAAACCTGCCCCTGTCCCGACTGAGACCTGAGGTAAACCTGCCCCTGTCCCGACTGAGACCTGAGGTAAACCTGCCCCTGTCCCAACTGAGACCTGAGGTAAACCTGCCCCTGTCCCGACTGAGACCTGAGGTAAACCTGCCCCTGTCCCGACTGAGACCTGAGGTAAACCTGCCCCTGTCCCGACTGAGACCTGAGGTAAACCTGCCCCTGTCCCAACTGAGACCTGAGGTAAACCTGCCCCTGTCCCAACTGAGACCTGAGGTAAACCTGCCCCTGTCCCGACTGAGACCTGAGGTAAACCTGCCCCTGTCCCGACTGAGACCTGAGGTAAACCTGCCCCTGTCCCGACTGAGACCTGAGGTAAACCTGCCCCTGTCCCAACTGAGACCTGAGGTAAACCTGCCCCTGTCCCGACTGAGACCTGAGGTAAACCTGCCCCTGTCCCAACTGAGACCTGAGGTAAACCTGCCCCTGTCCCGACTGAGACCTGAGGTAAACCTGCCCCTGTCCCAACTGAGACCTGAGGTAAACCTGCCCCTGTCCCGACTGAGACCTGAGGTAAACCTGCCCCTGTCCCGACTGAGACCTGGCAGCACATTTGAACTCATTTTGGAAAACATTTGTTCTGTCTTTTAGTTTTTAGTTTTTTCAATTTTAAAATGTCCCAAAAAGAAAAAAATGTACAGAGTTTGAGTTGTTTTCTGCTGCACTTAGGAAACGTATTGAACTTCTCGGTCAGACCAGGACTAAGGACTTGTTTGTGCTCTGACAGTGGTGAGTGTGTTTTTCACAGCTATTGTCTGTGGTGACCACTTCCTGTGTCTCTGAGCGTCTTAGCAGACAAACAAACAATATTTATCTGTGAGAATAAGGTCAGTGATAGATTCTTCTCCACAGCAGGACGTTACTCAGAGATCACAGACACAGATACTGAGAGACACAGAGGAAGAGCTCACCACAGACAATAGCTGTGAAAAACTCACTCACCAGCAACAAGTCCTTAGTCCTGGGTTAGTCCTGGTTCAGACCTGGTTCAGACCTGGTTCAGTCCTGGTTCAGACCTGGTTCAGTCCTGGTTCAGACCTGGTTCAGACCTGGTTCAGTCCTGGTTCAGACCTGGTTCAGACCTGAGTTAGTCCTGGTTCAGACCTGGTTCAGACCTGGTTCAGACCTGGTTCAGACCTGGTTCAGACCTGGTTCAGTCCTGGTTCAGACCTGGTTCAGACCTGGTTCAGACCTGGTTCAGACCTGGTCTCTGCTGTTGTCTCTGCTGTTGGTTAAAGATGAAGACGTCTTTTCTGTGTGAGTAAAACTCTTGTTAAATGCTTTTCCCTCAGGTCTGCACATTATTCGTGCGTCCAGGGTTAGCTCAGTGTTGTCTCTGTGCAGTAGACTCTTTATACAGGAGACTCTCTGAGCTTTACCTTTGATGGAAACATGTGCAGTACCTGGAAGAGTACTAATACTAATACTACTGTTACTAAACCAAGTGGGAGCAGTTTTTCTGAGGTGTGCAGAGTTTGACAGAGTCCAGTCCACAGCAGTAAGGTCAGCTGTGAACGTAGTGGGAAACTTCCATTAAAACATGTTTTAACCTCACTGCCACTGCAGAGTAAAACCATTAGCTCTGTAACATCATTGTTTCAGTTTGAAGAACACAAGTTAAAGCTAACATTTGTATAGTTTTCCACCAGATTCAGTTTGTGTTCCAGTTGTAATCACATGGCTCAAAAAATAATATGGCAATGATAGAAATAGTTCATGCATGAGCCAACAGTGGGAACAAGGCTGAATCTGGTGGAAAACACAAAATATCAGATTTCACTGCTGTTCTTCAAAATAAAATGCTGACATTGGAAGATTTGTAAAGAAAGTGTCTGCCTCTACATAAAAATCCTGCTGCAGTCAGATCAGTTTCACTGCTGATCTGTGACACATCCAAGGCTCTGATCACCGCCAGAGCCCCGTCCCCGGGCCCCTGCTGTTTAAGATCTGCAGTCACTCAGCTTTAGTGTTTCTTTGTGGTACATGTTTTAAAGTTCATATAACAAAACTGGCATTTAGGGAGTTAAAATCTATAACAGTCTTTAATGTTTGGTTTTGAGCAGATAAAAAAAAAAAAAGTTGAAAAAATAACCAGACGTCCCTTGGTTTTTGTCCACGAGGGTACAAACAGCAGAATTCGAGGGCAGCACAGAGGTTAAACACTGAAATCCCTCTGTGTGTACAAATATAATAAAGAAGTGTATGTGTGTATTGTGTATATATTAGTTGTGTGCATGGTAACATTAAATGGCGTGTCCTTGGTGTGGAGCAGGAGTTGTCCTCTGGGCTCAGTCGGTTCTCACTGAGGAGGGCGGAGCTGCAGAGGAGACGCTGCTCCTGCAGCTCTCCTCAGAGTTTACACAGCTCTGACCAAACACAGCTGGTGTTACAGGAGTTTACTGTTGAGTCGTTAACTTAAACTCATTACTGTTCACTTATTTCCCTCTAACAGCACAGTTCTTTAGCTAAAGCTGTATCTGTGTTTGTTCGTGTCCAGCTGTGAGAGGGCTGATGCTACACCTACTGAGCTCTGTTCAACACGATTCAAAAACATCTGTAACAGACTTAGTCTGAGCTCTGCACTGCACATTAGCTTTTTTTTTAGGGCCTGAGCACGAATGTGCATTGTACTCATGTGAGAGCTCTATTGTAACTGCACAGATTTCACAAATAAATGCTAATTTTCAGACATTAAACCACTGATGTATAAGGAGTGGACATAGCGAGCCCGTACCTCCCTGTGAGCCAAACAGGAAGTACTCATTTCTAAGTCACTGTTGTTGTCAGGCTAATCATTCTGGCTTTGACACCTTCGTTTTTACTCACTCTTCGTGGTCCTAATTTTTTATGTTGAGATTCGCCACATGACCAAAGATACTGACAAAAATAACCGACCAATCAGGAGCCGTCTTTCAGCCACGTGGCCTCGGGCTAACAGCTAGCTACAGGTTTGATTGACAGCTCGCTCCTCTCGTTGTTTACGTCGCCGCCCTGACTGCCGCCGGAGAAAACAAGAGAAGACACGGCTGCTGCTGGGACATTTTACAGAGATTCAGGAGGACATTAGAGAGCAGAGAACACCTGCAGTGTTAACTTTATAATAGTTTTAGCTGCTGACAGTCTTTAGGTTTGAGTTTAGCTCACTTTAGTCGTAAGAGACGAACTAAACCTGTCCCAGACTCTGAAGTCGTGGCTGCTGTTCGTCAGTGCAGTTTGTTAGCACTTGGTTTTAGATTTTTACTGGATTTAATTCACCTCCAAATCAAAGCTGTTCACAGTCTGTTGGCTCTTAAGAAACTACTCTGGGCTTTGGTGAGTAAATCTGTACGTTTATTAATTTACTAGGATATGATAATATGTAAAGTCTGCTATCTCAGAAAACATTTGCAAGCTAAAGCTAACTCAAAGAGCCCTGTGCACTACTAACGTTATGTAACGGTAGTTTAATGTTTTAATGTTGACCAAATGTTATTACAAGTTCCTAACATAAAGATATTAATTATAAAATATGTAACCTGCAATAAAGTTGACCTGGGTCTGTAATAGAACTGTTCATCTCATATATATTTGACCTAAGCAGATAATTAGAATGAATGAGTAATTCTTACTAATTTAATTTAATTTTAAAACACTCTTTCTGCAGATGTCATAAAGGAGACGCAGTGAGGCTGAAGCTGAGGGCAGCAGAAGCCTGAGACTCCATCCACTTCTGTGTCCTGAGGAGGATTTATCAGAAGCTGTGAGTTAATTATGTAAACTCTAACTTCTGTGCACAAATACATACAGTACCAGCAAAAGTTCAGACATGCTTTCTCAGGCATTCAATAAGGAGTGAAGTTTTATAGTTAATTTAACCAAAGAATATTTACAATTATAAAGTTACATTCCTTTATAACTTCTACACAACAACATGTTCTTATGACACCAGCAGAGGGCAGAGTCACAGGACTTGGAAGAAAGATTTAGATTAACTTTGGTGACAGCATTGTTGTACCAAACTAACTTTAAATCTTTGAAACTACTACTGTTACACATTATGTACTGTGCACTGTATCTTGACTGCAAGCTGTTTATTCTTCTGTAGAAGTCATCTCTTCTTTATAAAAGTGACAGTATCTTATCTCTGAGGCCCAGACTGCTGTGTAAACTGTTGCAGCGTCTGCAGCAGGGCGGCTCTGTGAGCTGCGCTGCTGTGAGCTGCGCTGCTGATGGCAGCTCTGCATCTGTCGCTCTAATTTTGTGGACTTTGAATTTTAACAAAGGCTCAGGTTTGAGCAGCCTACAAAGACATTAAACACTCAACTATTCAGTCAGCTACAGTCAGCATAGGTCTGGTATCCAGTCTGTGACTGTAAAGCGTCTTTACTACACTCACAGCCTCAGTGTTCACTGCCACAGTAAAAACTACAGCTGCAGTGTCTTTAAGGCCTTACTTTGTTCCTGTTGTGCAGAGCGATGACAGTCACCTGCTGCTACAGCCTGCAGCTGACACACCTCTGCACCGTCTGCCTGCTTCCCCTGACATCACAGCCTGATCCAGCCACTCCTGTGTCTTTACAATAAACTTTGTACCTAACATGTGTGTCATTTTCTGTGTGTGCTCCTGGTGCCATGGACATCACACTGAAACATTATTTTCTACTGTGGTGAGGGATTATGGCGACTAAACCTGATGATTTATATCTGCAGTGTTTAAGTGTACAAAGTTATTAAGTGTTATATTTGTTATATCTATTTTGTGAGAGATAAAAAGTTCATGCACAACATAAAGCAGCAGCTTTTATGTGTTTAGTTGAGTCAGAATATAACGTAATGTTTCAGCAGATCATAGGCAGCTGTTATTATCACAAACCTTTGTGAAACTGTTTTATTAATCTAAAATACTGAGAGAGTCTGACAAAGCTGGTTACTTTAACATTCAGGTTGTTTTCATGTCGTTCTCTCGAGGAGATCCTGAGGCTGTGGAAGGAGACGACAGTAAAAGTGAAAACATGTCTTAAACTGTAGAAAAAAAGTAGACTGTTTAGCATCAACTGTCTAGACAAATATTTTCAAGGACAGATGAAAATGATAGAAATTATAAAAGCTGATGTTTGGATGAGCTCGGGGGCTCGTGTGGGGACCGGACATGAGCTCTGTTTGTTGTGTCATGCAATAAACTTTCTGCCCTGGGCTCTCTCTCATCTGCTCCTTGTTTTGTTGTTTATTTATGTATTTTTTATTATACATTCTTTCTTATTTGTCATCAAAATATGTTCCTGATAGGTTTTATTATTATCCACATTATTGTCACACTTAGCAAAGAGAGACTTACTCATGTTTAGCTTCAGAGCGACCTAATGCAGCTGTAAGCTCCCATTCCGTCTGTAATGTGCTGCACGTTTGTGTCCAGCGCCTGGTTTAAAGTAATTGTTTCATATTTTTGTGGGTCATGTCACGTTCTGTTTACAGTCCGTCTGAATCAAGCGGCACGGTGCTTTACTACTGCCTACTTCTCACAGCCAGTCAGACGGGAGCTCCATAAACGTAACCAATGGTTGAATCCAAAAAGCCCTAATTTTCAAGGAACTTCCCGGCTCCTTAAGCTGTAACCGGATGTTTGTCATCGTCCGCCATGATAAGAACTGTCTGAACTCATAAAATGATCATCATAAAATGATCTGAATAAACCTGACTTTATAAAAGAGAGCACAGCTGAGCCAGCAGCGACTGTACAATGTGCAGCCATTGATCCTTGAGCATTGATGTGCAGCGGCTCTAGTGGTATGGAGCTATATTTGTTCAATAAAATGAATTGATGCAACTAGAATGATTTATTCCAAATCCCTAATTTGTGACTTGCATGCAGCAATTTTTGCAAATGAATTGTAATTTGGAAATGTATTATTTGCCATTATTTCACAAATCAATCATGTTTGTCATTTATAAATCTGCAGTTTTTCATGTGAACAGTCCAATCTGCATTTGTGGATCGCTCCATTCATGCATTCATCTCTTCTGCACATTTGGATCTTTTTGAGACATTTGTCCTGCATTAGAGACAGCAAGATTTATTCACAAAAGAAATCGTGTTCCACTGATGACCACAGGGGGCAGTGTTGGCGTTGTCACTGATGTGTCTGTGTACAGACCACAGAGACCAGCAGCATGTGCTGTTGTTGCTGATGAACGGTAACAACCAGAGCTTACGCAGTTGAATCCTGGCAGGACGTCCGCCTGTCCACAGTGACCTGAGCTAACAGTAGAGCTGCTCCTCCTTCACCACGACAGACCGCTATCGACCGCATCACTGCAGACGCTGCACCACTCTGACATTAGTCATAACATGGAATATTATAAAAAGTGACTTTTTCCTTTTCTGTGTGTCGCAGGTCTGGGTCTGCTGCCTCTCACTGTGTATGCAGGTGAGTCCACACCTGGTCTGGACTGAAACAGGTCTAAACCAGGTCTAAACCAGGTCTAAACTGGGTCTAAACCAGGTCTAAACCAGCTCTACATACAGCCTTTGTCGAGTGTGAAGAGCTAAAGTCTGTTACAAAGCTGTGATGGGTAAAAGGAAGTGTCTTGGGTCATTTTCACACCTAATAGTCCGGTAGACTCGGTTTGATTGGGGACAAAAGTTGCAAAACTGTTGCATTTTTCAGCTGGTGCAGTTCGCTTTCACACAGCACTTTGGCAAACAAACCAAACCTTTTGAATAAAGTATTTCCCACCTCACCTGCGGTGGCGCTGCATCGAGAATTACTGAAGGAAAAGACAGGTGAGACAGAAAACAGGAAACCCTGCTCATCTATTGGTCAGTGAGGAGCAGCTACCTCCGTCACATGATGTAAACAAAAGAGCAGCAGCAGATTCAAGCGGAGCTGGGATTTCTGTTTGGACTTTTACAACTGTGTCAGATGTAAACGTATCAACAAAGGTCTCGGCCTGAGCGGCAGGCGAGGCATGGACCACGGAGAATGTTATTTTTACACCGAGGGAGGCGGCGTACACAGGGCAGAGAGACAGACAACTACATACCTCTGCCGTCCATGTTACAGGCTACAGACACTGAGCAAGGCAGGGCATGGCCACATTTATTTAGCTTATTACTGGTAGAATAAATTAATCACTGATATCATGAAATGTTTGTGAGGCTCATACTTACTCCATGTTATTTGAACGATGTCTTTACAGAGTAAGTTGAAACGTGAGGGCGGAGCCTATAGGAGCCCCTTTTTGTTAAGCTAAATTTGAACTACGCAGCTGTTTACCTTGGTGGTCCCATTTTGAGCTAAAGTTAACAGTTATTTATGATGGGCACCTGGCTCTGCTCCCATCTTGCCTTTTTTGGTACTTCTGCTATTTGGTTTTGTCAGTTCTAAAGTTAACTCCTTAAAACGATTGGCTCGTGGCCATGCTTCAACATGGCCTTTTTGGTAAAGAAAGTGTTGTCTCTCATGCTGATTGGTTCATAACTATGCTGTGAAACCGACTTAAACCTTTGTGAGCCTCCTGCGTGGTCGGAGAGTTATCTATTGCCTGTGAGATGATTGTCCCAACCTGAGCTCAGAATAAACCTGAGCCTGAATCTTTTTCTACCTCGGCCTCGTTCTTCTTCAATCCTCTCGTTCAACTTGATAACAATCACAATATAAGCTTTTGGCATCACTGCTCTGCTGTACAGGGGAATCTCATTCCATTTTCCACTAATTAGCTTGAAAACTCGGTTGATTTTGTGAGTGGTCACACATCTCTCTCAGGGCTTAGACCTCCTCCTCACTCCACGTCTGACCGCAAGACATTTCTCCCGTTATCACGAGCGTTTGTTTTGGTTATCACTGTACGCGTGCGTTTGTTTTGTTATCGCTGTACGCGTGCGTTTGTTTTGGTTATGTTGACCACAAAGCCCCACACCGTGAACCAGGGTTCACTTCAGCCGAGCCGAGACCTTTGCAGGTGGACCAGAGTTTGCTTTTTTGGTCCAGATCAGAGTTTGATTGCTCATTCACACCTCCCCAAACAAACCGGACTTCCTGGGCAAATGAACTAGAGTTTGATTACAGCGGACCAAAGAGGGCTGGTGTGAATGCAGCCTTAGAGACAGTAAAGTGAAAAACAAGTGTCTGGGTGTTTCTCAAAGCCCGGGTGCCTTTCCTTGATGGCCGCCTGGGAAAGGCTTCCATGTCCTCACCTTCAGCCCAGTTGTGTTCCAGTGTTCATGTCCTTCAGAAGCAAGACTGAGTGAGTCTGCAGATGGAACAGGTTCTAAAGGTGTCCCTCTGTCCTCAGTGTCTCTGAGACTGGAGCCAGACTTAGACCAGTTCTTCAGCAGAGAGACCGTCAAACTGTCCTGTGATGACGGCTGGACAGTGAAGAGGACGACAGAGGGACACACACAGGTCCAGTCCTGTGGCAGAGATCAGGACTTTGGAAATATTCAACATCCCTTCTGCGTTCTGCCGTATCCTGTTTCCACTGACTCTGGGAGCTACTGGTGTGAGTCTGGATCTGGATCTGGCCCACAGCGCCCCCTCTCTGTCACAGGTACACACTGACATCACATCAGTCTGCTCTAATCACACAGACTTTACTGTCCCAAACACAAACTGCTGTCTCTCTTTTCAGATTCTAACCTGATCCTGGAGAGTCCTGGACTTCCTGTTGAAGCAGGAAGTGATGTCACTCTCCGCTGTAGAACCAGAACTGGATCTAAACTGAATCCTGTGATCCAGAAAGATGGATCTGTGATCCAGTCCACATCAGAGTGGACCATCACTGACGTCTCCAAACTTCATGAAGGACGTTACTCCTGCTCTGCTCTGAAGAAGGGAACTGCTGTGAGATCTGCAGAGAGAGAGCTCAGGGTCAAAGGTCAGTCCAGTGTTTGAGTTGCTTTCACTAAAACACTCTGGGCCTCATTTGTTAAAGGTTTGCTGCTCACTAAATAAACAAGACGTGCTAATAGTAGAAAAGCTAGCTCCACATTAGCTCTTTATGAGCTCAACATTAGCTCCATACTTAGCCCAGCTCTAATGGATTAGGCCCATGGGCCGTTTCTCTGACCCCCCTGCTTCAGACTAACGTCTGTGCGCTATTCAAAATTCACACTGACACACCCACTGCTGCGCTTTTGTCTAGGGCACAAGATCTGGCCCTTAATTTGCTGATGTGTTGGCAGGATTTATGGATAATATCTCTGCAATTACTGGGCCTGTTGACATGGAATAAAATCTGGCACAGCATTTAATGTCTGTCAGCAGAAGTTAACTGCTGTGAGGTGGAAGCATTTTGTGAAGCCTCGATAAATCGAGAGCTGCACCAGCCCCACCCCAGTTAGTCCAACAAGGCACTGTCATTGCGGGGCCTCACCCCTGGCTGTAGCTTGAGGGCCTTGTGGCAAAGGGATTTCTCAGCTGTGACCTGGTCACCCAGGTCCATATTTAGACTTCAGACTTCTTTGAGAAAAGGTTTAAAAAGCAGTCATCTAGACTTGTTTTTAAAGTAGAAGACATTTTGCATCTTATCCAAGTGGCTTTCGCAATTCTGAAATTGAATTGGTGAGAGTTCAATACTCAGTCTCATCAGGTTTGTGCCAGTTCAATTTCAGTATTGAGAAAGCCTCTTGGATAAGAGGAAAATGTCTTCTACTTTAAAAAGAAGTCTAGATGACTGCTTTTTAACCGTTTGTTACAATGCAATTAGCCTGGATGAGTGAGAGTCTTCTTGGAGACACTTTTTGCCCCAGGATCTGCCTTGACGTCTGCTCTGCTTTTGGGACTGGGATTATGGGCTGGTCTTGTCTCGGAGAGTCTTAAAGAGTTCCCCCGTACTAATGTCCCGGTGTGAAGAAAACGTCTCGAGTCGACAGAGAATGTACAGCTCACATTGTCCCAAATATTTTTTTATGTGTCTAATGTAATGTTCCTCTGTTTCTGCAGCTTTAGATCATCCTCTCAACCCCACTGTGGCCCCTCCCAGCACCACTGTGGCCCCTCCCAGCACCACTGTGGCCCCTCCCAGCACCACTGTGGCCCCTCCCAGCACCACTGTCACCCCTCCGTCCTTCCTCCCTCCCTACCCTGCTGAGTGGTCAGTGCAGTGGGTGCTGCTCCGCCTGCTGGTGGGGAGTCCGTACTGCGTCTGTACTGTCCTCTTGGTGTGGATCTACAGCGGCCAGCGTGGAACAGGTACCACCTCCACCTGAACACCCCAAAGGTTCACTGTCTCTGAGTCTGAGGCTCACATGTCCCGACTCCGCCCACAGGAAGTCCACCGCTCGTTTCCATGGAGACCGGCCAGGAAGAGGAGGAGTATGATGACGTCGACGCTGAGGTCACCACCGAGCACCACTTCTGAGCCAATCACAGCCTCCTCTGGAAGCTCCGCCTCTTTTTCTGCTTTTTCTGAATGAATGAATGAATGAATAACTTTGTTAATGTAAAAGTGGATCTTGAGTCTGTGAAATGCAAATAAACATTTGAATAAACATTAGAGACATTTTAGATGAAGCCAGAGTGAATAAAGTTCTGATTCTGTTCAGCCCATGGTGTGTGGTAAATGTTTTACTGCTCCTCCAGACTCTGTGAAAAAGTTAAAACCCATCTCTGTGCAGACCGCAGCAGCTCTGCAGACTAATGAATGATGTGTCAGAGGTTCTGTTAGTGTTCAGTAGGAGAGAGAGTTTGACCTTAGACCCAGCAGAGAGATGTGGAGCCATGTGATGGAGGGAAATTAGATTCAGTTTTTCCACAGAAGAACCAAACTCATGCTCACACACCAGAGTTCTCTTCACTGGTTACAGCTCTGCTTTAACTCTGGTCCCTCAGAGGCCGAGAACTCTGACCCTGGCATGGACTGTGATATATGTTTTTACAGTATATACAAGGTTAGGGTCAAAGTCCAAGCCAACAATCACTACTGTCAAATGTTAATATATTTTTACTTTTTACCCATGAAATAATTTCTTCAGACCAAACTATAGATATGGATTTTATTATCGTTCATTAATGTTTTTATGTTTTTATTTACATAAACACAGGTTTGTACGTGTCAAAAACACACACAAATATGCCATGTTATTAAAAAATGAGCAGCAGAGTGGGCCACTTGTGGTGAAGTTATCAGAGCCTTGACTAAGTCAATAATTAATATCAACATTGGTTTTGATGCATTTTTATTTTTGGAGCAGTGAGAGGTTTTTAACTTCAGTACCGTTTGGGTCCATAGATGAATGGAATAGATGTTCATTAATGTGCACTGCTCCTATCAAATAAATAAATAAACCTGAGCCTCTGCCTTCAAAATAAATGGACATGAGGTTTTTGGTCAGTTCCTCCCTAAACCACCGGGGGCAGCAGAGTTTTATTACAGACAGTTTCAGTGGAGGTCTGTTGTTGTTAAAAGCAGAGAATAAAAACAGAACAGCAATAAACTGCTCCTGGTGTTGGGATCGCTGTAACAGAGCGGTGGCTGAGAATATATTTACTTTGTTATTTTGTCCTGAGGTCTGTGAAACTCCAGTGTTCAGAGGAGAAGTGGGCTCTGAATAGAAACAGGTGGTGTCATTGTGGTTGAATACTTTTTGTTTGTGTGTGGGTCTGTGGGAGATCATGTGTAGCGTCTGACTGAGGTGGACCTCGTGTCTGACTGAGGTCTAACTGAGGTCTGGAGTGAGTGAGGTCTGCAGCAGAGCCATGGACTTCTCTCTGAACCTGATCTCAGAGTCTTTCTGTTTATCTCACAGTGAGTCTTCTTCAGGCTCAGAACTGTCCTGAGATCAGAGTTAATGTCTCCTCCACTGTGTCCACAGGTGAGTCCACACCTGGGCTAGACCTGGTTTAGTCCTGGTCTAGAGCTGGTTTATGTTATTGTGGGGTGCCAGAGGGCCTTAAAGAGACAGACACCTAATCCATGCGTTCTGTGCAGAGTCACAGTAACAGCTGCCAACAGAAGACGTTTACACAAATACATTATTTTAATATAAAACCTGAAACACTAAAGCAGAGGAGTCCAGATTTATTTCAGAAAGACTGAAATTGCTCACTTTAATATCTGAGCATCCTGCAGCGCCCCCTATCTGTGTGGCTGCTGGTTATGTCCCTGGTGTTTGTTGTTAGTTCCTCTCCAGGTGAAGACCGTAGGGAGAAATGTGTCCCCAGCTGGACAGGCTCACAAAAAACTGGTGCCCCAAGAGAATCTGGGAACTAAAGACTGAAGCTGTCCCTCTGTCCTCAGTGTCTCTGAGTCTTTAAAGGTGTCCCTCTGTCCTCAGTGTCTCTGAGTCTTTAAAGGTGTCCCTCTGTCCTCAGTGTCTCTGAGTCTTTAAAGGTGTCCCTCTGTCCTCAGTGTCTCTGAGTCTTTAAAGGTGTCCCTCTGTCCTCAGTGTCTCTGAGTCTTTAAAGGTGTCCCTCTGTCCTCAGTGTCTCTGAGTCTTTAAAGGTGTCCCTCTGTCCTCAGTGTCTCTGAGAGTGGACCCAGACTCAGACCAGTTCTTCAGCTCAGAGACCATCGTCCTGTCCTGTGAGGGACAGAGAGACGTGTGGACAGTGAAGAGGACGACAGAGACACAGACCTCTCAGTCCTGTGGTGGCAGAGAACAGGACTTTGGGAAGATTAAAGGTTCCTCCTGTGTCCTGGAGTTTCCAGAACCTTCTGACTCTGGGAGCTACTGGTGTGAGTCTGGATCTGGAGCCAGGGGCCCACAGCGCCCCCTCTCTGTCACAGGTACACACTGACATCACATCAGTCTGCTCTAATCACACAGACTTTACTGTCCCAAACACAAACTGCTGTCTCTCTGTTCAGACCTGATCCTGGAGAGTCCTGGACTTCCTGTTGAAGCAGGAAGTGATGTCACTCTCCGCTGTAGAACCAGACCTGGATCTAAACTGAATCCTGAGATCCAGAAAGATGGATCTGTGATCCAGTCCAGATCAGAGTGGACCATCACTGACGTCTCCAAACTTCATGAAGGACGTTACTCCTGCTCTGCTCTGGAGGAGGGAGCTGCTGTGAGATCTGCAGAGAGAGAGCTCAGGGTCAAAGGTCAGGACTCACAGATTTTTGTTTTGGTTTTGTTTTTATTAGGAAGAAAAAGACCCAGACTTTACAAGACACATTACGTTAACGCTGTTAATCAGGTCAGAGAAGTTATTAAATCAGTTTGGTAGGCAGCGCCAGGGCCGCCTTCACCAAGGGGCTTAGCTGGGCTGAAGCCAGGGGCCCCCAGAGAGCGAGGGCCGATCACAAAAGCAGCTGTGTGCAGCACAAACTTCTCTGTACGCGCTTCTCTTTCTCTGTTTCTCTCTCAGCTGCTGAAGTGAGCTCCTCCCCCTCCTGTTTCTGTGAGACAAACACAACGCTGCTCGCTTCTGATTGGT
Source organism: Bostrychus sinensis (assembly GCA_020698575.1). Lineage (NCBI taxonomy): Eukaryota > Metazoa > Chordata > Actinopteri > Gobiiformes > Eleotridae > Bostrychus > Bostrychus sinensis. The sequence goes on from CM036252.1 coordinate 295,746, forward strand.
TGCTGTGGGGACGTGGGCGGAGCAGCACAGCATGTTTTATTCAGTCTGATACGAGCAAGCAATCCAATAAAAGAAGTCCTCAACACAAAAGTGAGTTAAAACTGAGTTTTGACAGACTACAGCCTGAATAAAGAACTGCTGAGATGAACGTAGAACCTCTGTCAGGTAAACCTGGCTTCTGCAGCACTGAATCATAGTCGGTCCTGCTCAGAGCGAGAAGAGGGGACATCATGGGACACTTCTAGGGGGAAGTCGGGCTGACAGAGTTATCTAGGTCGTTATTTTGAGTTGCATTTAGGGTAGAGATGTGACGTTCATGAACAATCCCAATCTTGTGAACGGCTCTTCACTGTGAACGATAAGAGCCGAGTCATGGTGGTTCAGGAGCCGTTTTTTTTTTTGTTTTTTACTCTCGTATCCAAATGAATGAGCTTTTTTAGTTTGCCAACCACAAAAAACCTTATAAGAAAACACAGAACACAAACTCAGGACAGAGTCACACAGAAAGAGCCGCAGAGAGAGCAGCACAGGGCCCAGCTCAGGCAAACATCAGTCACAAACAGTTTGTGAGCATGGAAGTTTACTGCTGTCTGCTTAGTTTTTACTGACACTGTTTTTGTAGACATTTACATTTGTAAATGTCACACATTTGCACATACACTGAACAAAAATATAAATGCAACACTTTTGCTTTTGCTCCCATTTTTCATGAGATGAACTCAAAGATCTGAAACTTTTTCTACAAACACAAAATAACCATATTTTTCAAATATTGTTCACAAATCTGTCAAATCTGTGATAGTGAGCACTTCTCCTTTGCCGAGATAATCCATCCCTCCTCACAGGTGTGCCATATCCAGATGCTGATGAGACAGCATGATTATTGCACAGGTGTGCCTCAGACTGGCCACAATAAAAGGCCACTCTGAAACATACAGTTTTGTTTTACTGGGGGGGTTTACTGGGAGGTCTGGGGACTCCAGTCAGTATCTGGTGTGACCACCATTGGCCTCATGCAGTGCAACACATCTCCTTCACATAGAGTTGATCAGGTGTCGACTGTGGCCTGTGGAATGTTGGTCCACTCCTCTTCAATGGCTGTGCCAAGTTGCTGAATATTGGTAGGACCTGGAACACGCTGTCGCCGATCCAGAGCATCCCAAACATGCTCAATGGGTGACATGTCTGGTGAGTCTGCTGGCCATGCAAGAACTGGGATGTTTTCAGCTTCCAAGAATTGTGTACAGATCCTTGCAACATGGGGTCGTGCATTATCTCGCTGCAACATGAGGTGATGTTGTTGGATGTATGGCACAACAATGGGCCTCAGGATCTCGTCACCATATCTCTGTGCATTCAAACTGCCATCAATAAAATGCATCTCTGTTCTTCGTCCATAACATACGCCTGCCCATACCATAACCCCGCCGCCACCATGGGCCACTCGATCCACAACAGTGACATCAGAAAACCGCTCACCCACACGACGCCACACACGCTGTCTGCCATCTGCCCTGAAAAGTGTAAACCGGGATTCATCCGTGAAGAGAACACCTCTCCAACGCCAGGCGCCATCGCATGTGAGCATTTGCCCACTCAAGTCGGTTACGACGACGACCTGGAGTCAGGTCGAGACCACGATAAGGACGACGAGCTGCAGATGAGCTTCCCTGAGACGGTTTCTGACAGTTTGTGCAGAAATTCTTTGGTTATGCAAACCGATTGTTTCAGCAGCTGTCCGAGTGGCTGGTCTCAGACGATCTTGGAGGTGAACATGCTGGATGTGGAGGTCCTGGGCTGGTGTGGTTACACGTCGTCTGCGGTTGTGAGGCTGGTTGGATGTACTGCCAAATTCTCTGAAACGCCTTTGGAGACGGCTTATGGCAGAGAAATGAACATTCAATTCACGAGCAACAGCTCTGGTGGACATTCCTGCCGTCAGCAGCCAATTGCACGCTCCCTCAAAACTTGCGACATCTGTGGCATTGTGCTGTGATTAAACTGCACATTTCAGAGTGGCTTTTTATTGTGGCCAGTCTGAGGCACACCTGTGCAATAATCATGCTGTCTCATCAGCATCTGGATATGGCACACCTGTGAGGAGGGATGGATTATCTCGGCAAAGGAGAAGTGCTCACTATCACAGATTTGACAGATTTGTGAACAATATTTGAGAGATATGGTTATTTTGTGTTTGTAGAAAAAGTTTCAGATCTTTGAGTTCATCTCATGAAAAATGGGAGCAAAAGCAAAAGTGTTGCGTTTATATTTTTGTTCAGTGTATATATATACATATATATATATATATATATGTATATATATATATATATACACATATATATATATATATATATATATATATATATATACATATATATATATATATATATATATATATATATATATGTATATATATATATATATACATATATATATATATATATATATATATATATATGTATATAAAAAAAATTGTCCTCTCGCCCTCCGCGGGTGGTTTCATCCATCCAAGCTCAGGTCCTCTACCAGAGGCCTTGAGGGTTCTGCGCAGTATCTTTGCTGTTCCTAGGACTGAGCTCTTCTGGACTGAGATGTCTGATGTTTTTCCTGGGATCTGCTGTAGCCACTCTTCCAGTTTGGGGGTTACTGCCCCGAGTGCTCCGATGACCACGGGCACCACTGTTGCCTTCTCTTTCCAGGCCTTCTCAAGTTCTTCTTTGAGGCCTTGGTACTTCTCCAGTTTCTCGTGTTCCTTTTTCCTGATGTTACAATCGCTTGGTATTGCGATGTCAATCACAACGGCTTCCTCTGCTGTTTGTCCATCACCACAATGTCCGCTTGGTTTGCCACAACCATTTTGTCTTGATCTGGATCTGGAAGTCCCACAGGATCTTAGCTCGGTCGTTCTCTCTCACCTTTGGAGCTGTTTCCCATCTTCACCTCGGGACTTCCAGACTGTACTCTGCACAGATGTTTCTGCACACTATCCTCTGCACAGATGTTCCTGTACACTCTCCTCTGCACAGATGTTCCTGTACACTATCCTCTGCACAGATGTTCCTGTACACTCTCCTCTGCACAGATGTTCCTGTACACTATCCTCTGCACAGATGTTCCTGTACACTATCCTCTGCACAGATGTTCCTGTACACTATCCTCTGCACAGATGTTCCTGTACACTCTCCTCTGCACAGATGTTCCTGTACACTATCCTCTGCACAGATGTTCCTGTACACTATCCTCTGCACAGATGTTCCTGTACACTATACCAGCCACTGGTTATGACGCTCCATGTTTGCTTTCCTCTGCACAGCATTCTGTACAGCCTAGCAGTTCTGTGCTGGATTGTCTCAGGTCTGCACCTGGGCTCTTGTCTTGTGTAGATCTGGGCCTCTCTGCTGCTCCTGCTCCTGTGCAGCCATGATCAGTGCCTCTGTGCTGTCCTTCAGTCCAGTCCTTTCTAGCCATTGGTAGGATTTCTGGATGTCAGCCACTTCAGTTATCTGTCGATGGTACGTCCCATGTAGGGGCTTTTCCTCCCATGATGGTTCCTTCAGCTCCTCGTCCTCTGTTTTCCACTGCCTGAGACATTCACTGAGCACTTCATCTGCTGAGGCCATCTTCCTGATGTAGTCAAGGATCTTGGATCTGGATCAGGATTGTCCGGCCTTCAGTGAGCCATTCAGGGTGGGTCCCATCCTTTAGCAGCTGGTTCATTTGTGCTGCCAGGCGCTCATGGAGTGAAGTTAGCTTTTTCAGCCAGTAGGTGTGGATCATGTCAGGCCCTGGTGCTGTCCAGTTTTTCATACCTGAGACTCTTTCTTGGATGTCTGCCATCTGTGATGGTTACTGGTTCTTGTTCAGGGAGGTTGCTGTGATCTGCTCTTAGATCCTCCAGCCACTGTGGACTGTTGTTGTGTGACACCTCCTTCTCCCATATGCCTTATATCCCATATATATATATATATATATATATGTGTGTGTGTGTGTGTGTGTGTGTGTGTGTGTGTGTGTGTGTTACAGATGTGTGTAATGTGAGTATATACTGTATATGTGTGTGTGTTGTCCAGCGTCAGAACCAGGAACTCTGCAGGAACCACAGACTCTCAGCTCATCTCTCACTACTGCAGGTTCACAGGAACTGTTCCCATTCTTTTACATGAGGGAGCAGAGTAAAGACATCACGTGGCCTCGGGCTAACAGCTAGCTACAGGTTTGATTAACAGCTCGCTCCTCTCGTTGTTTACGTCGCCGCCCTGACTGCCGCCGGAGAAAACAAGAGAAGACACGGCTGCTGCTGGGACATTTTACAGAGATTCAGGAGGACATTAGAGAGCAGAGAACACCTGCAGTGTTAACTTTATAATAGTTTTAGCTGCTGACAGTCTTTAGGTTTGAGTTTAGCTCACTTTAGTCGTAAAAGACGAACTAAACCTGTCTCAGACTCTGAAGTCGTGGCTGCTGTTCGTCAGTGCAGTTTGTTAGCACTTGGTTTTAGATTTTTACTGGATTTAATTCACCTCCAAATCAAAGCTGTTCACAGTCTGTTGGCTCTTAAGAAACTACTCTGGGCTTTGGTGAGTAAATCTGTACGTTTATTAATTTACTAGGATATGATAATATGTAAAGTCTGCTATCTCAGAAAACATTTGCAAGCTAAAGCTAACTCAAAGAGCCCTGTGCACTACTAACGTTATGTAACGGTAGTTTAATGTTTTAATGTTGACCAAATGTTATTACAAGTTCCTAACATAAAGATATTAATTATAAAATATGTAACCTGCAATAAAGTTGACCTGGGTCTGTAATAGAACTGTTCATCTCATATATATTTGACCTAAGCAGATAATTAGAATGAATGAGTAATTCTTACTAATTTAATTTAATTTTAAAACACTCTTTCTGCAGATGTCATAAAGGAGACGCAGTGAGGCTGAAGCTGAGGGCAGCAGAAGCCTGAGACTCCATCCACTTCTGTGTCCTGAGGAGGATTTATCAGAAGCTGTGAGTTAATTATGTAAACTCTAACTTCTGTGCACAAATACATACAGTACCAGCAAAAGTTCAGACATGCTTTCTCAGGCATTCAATAAGAAGGAGTGAAGTTTTATAGTTAATTTAACCAAAGAATATTTACAATTATAAAGTTACATTCCTTTATAACTTCTACACAACAACATGTTCTTATGACACCAGCAGAGGGCAGAGTCACAGGACTTGGAAGAAAGATTTAGATTAACTTTGGTGACAGCATTGTTGTACCAAACTAACTTTAAATCTTTGAAACTACTACTGTTACACATTATGTACTGTGCACTGTATCTTGACTGCAAGCTGTTTATTCTTCTGTAGAAGTCATCTCTTCTTTATAAAAGTGACAGTATCTTATCTCTGAGGCCCAGACTGCTGTGTAAACTGTTGCAGCGTCTGCAGCAGGGCGGCTCTGTGAGCTGCGCTGCTGTGAGCTGCGCTGCTGATGGCAGCTCTGCATCTGTCGCTCTAATTTTGTGGACTTTGAATTTTAACAAAGGCTCAGGTTTGAGCAGCCTACAAAGACATTAAACACTCAACTATTCAGTCAGCTACAGTCAGCATAGGTCTGGTATCCAGTCTGTGACTGTAAAGCGTCTTTACTACACTCACAGCCTCAGTGTTCACTGCCACAGTAAAAACTACAGCTGCAGTGTCTTTAAGGCCTTACTTTGTTCCTGTTGTGCAGAGCGATGACAGTCACCTGCTGCTACAGCCTGCAGCTGACACACCTCTGCACCGTCTGCCTGCTTCCCCTGACATCACAGCCTGATCCAGCCACTCCTGTGTCTTTACAATAAACTTTGTACCTAACATGTGTGTCATTTTCTGTGTGTGCTCCTGGTGCCATGGACATCACACTGAAACATTATTTTCTACTGTGGTGAGGGATTATGGCGACTAAACCTGATGATTTATATCTGCAGTGTTTAAGTGTACAAAGTTATTAAGTGTTATATTTGTTATATCTATTTTGTGAGAGATAAAAAGTTCATGCACAACATAAAGCAGCAGCTTTTATGTGTTTAGTTGAGTCAGAATATAACGTAATGTTTCAGCAGATCATAGGCAGCTGTTATTATCACAAACCTTTGTGAAACTGTTTTATTAATCTAAAATACTGAGAGAGTCTGACAAAGCTGGTTACTTTAACATTCAGGTTGTTTTCATGTCGTTCTCTCGAGGAGATCCTGAGGCTGTGGAAGGAGACGACAGTAAAAGTGAAAACATGTCTTAAACTGTCCCTCCTGTACTCAGTACTAACCAAAGAAATATAGAAAATACAGAAACTGTTTAAGCACCGTTGACTTAACAGAACACAATACAATACAGTCAGCACAATCACAAAATGCAAAGTCATTCTTTTAAATTTAACATTTCTCAATAAATATCACAGTTCTCTGCATTGCAGTATTTTATTCTTAAAATGACATCACCTGCTGACTGCAGTATTGTTAGTTAGTGAGTTGTTAAACTTGATACCAAACTAAAATCTCACAGAGTCTGTTTCACTGCTAACATCGTTTAGCAAGTGCTAACGTTAAGTTAACAGCAGTAGAGACTAGGGCTGGGCGATAAATCAATTTTTTCAATTAATTGGAATTTGTAGTGCAGGTCGACTTGTTTAAAACGTCCACCACCGGCCTCTGGGCTCCCGTAGTTCACAGTGGGTTGGCCCCGCCCTCCCTCTGCGCTAGAGGAACACAAACAACAGCAGCGAGCAGGGAAGAACTCCTTCCTAAGAAAGGCACAGTGTTGTCAGTTGTGTGGAATTGGTTCAGGTTTGCGGCGTCAGACGGAGCAGAAACAGAGCCCCGCTGCAAAGTCAGTCCCTACAGGATTTCACGATGTTGCGATCGCAAACTCAAGCAAACCCCGGGAATTCAGCGCGACCCTGCAACTTTGTCCAAACTCCGCAACTCTCTCAGCAGCAGCGCACCGGTAATGCGCGGCGGAGGTCGGGTTGAGCCACAGACAAAGCGGCGTGGAGGTGCGGTGTGGAGGACAGAGGTGCGGTGCGGAGGACGGAGGTGCGGTGTAGAGGACAGAGGTGCGGAGGACAGAGGTGCGGAGGACGGAGGTGCGGAGGACGGAGGTGCGGTGCGGAGGACAGAGGTGCGGAGGACGGAGGTGTGGTGTGGAGGACGGAGGTGTGGAGGACGGAGGTGCGGTGCGGAGGACAGAGGTGCGGAGGACGGAGGTGTGGTGTGGAGGACGGCGGTGCGGAGGACGGAGGTGCGGAGGACGGAGGTGCGGTGTGGAGGACGGAGGTGCGGTGCGGAGGACAGACGTGCGGAGGACGGAGGTGTGGTGTGGAGGACGGAGGTGCGGTGTGGAGGACAGACGTGCGGAGGACGGAGGTGTGGTGTGGAGGACGGAGGTGCGGAGGACGGAGGTGTGGAGGACGGAGGTGCGGAGGACGGAGGTGTGGTGTGGAGGATGGAGGTGCGGAGGACGGAGGTGCGGAGGACGGAGGTGCGGAGGACGGAGGTGTGGTGTGGAGGATGGAGGTGCGGAGGACGGAGGTGCGGAGGACGGAGGTGCGGAGGACGGAGGTGTGGAGGACGGAGGTGCGGTGTGGAGGACAGAGGTGTGGAGGACGGAGGTGTGGAGGACGGAGGTGCGGTGTGGAGGACAGAGGTGTGGAGGACGGAGGTGCGGTGTGGAGGACGGAGGTGCGGAGGACGGAGGTGTGGTGTGGAGGATGGAGGTGCGGAGGACGGAGGTGTGGAGGACGGAGGTGTGGAGGACGGAGGTGTGGTGTGGAGGATGGAGGTGCGGAGGACGGAGGTGCGGAGGACGGAGGTGCGGAGGACGGAGGTGTGGTGTGGAGGATGGAGGTGCGGAGGACGGAGGTGTGGAGGACGGAGGTGTGGAGGACGGAGGTGTGGTGTGGAGGATGGAGGTGCGGAGGACGGAGGTGCGGAGGACGGAGGTGCGGAGGACGGAGGTGTGGAGGACGGAGGTGCGGTGTGGAGGACAGAGGTGTGGAGGACGGAGGTGTGGAGGACGGAGGTGCGGTGTGGAGGACAGAGGTGTGGAGGACGGAGGTGCGGTGTGGAGGACGGAGGTGCGGAGGACGGAGGTGCGGTGTGGAGGACAGAGGTGCGGAGGACGGAGGTGCGATGTGGAGGACGGAGGTGCGGTGTGGAGGACAGAGGTGCGGCGGACAGAGGTGCGGTGCGGAGGACGGAGGTGCGGTGTGGAGGACAGAGGTGCGGAGGACGGAGGTGCGGTGTGGAGGACAGAGGTGCGGAGGACGGAGGTGTGGTGTGGAGGACAGAGGTGCGGAGGACGGAGGTGCGGTGGGGAGGACAGAGGTGCGGAGGACGGAGGTGCGGTGTGGAGGACGGAGGTGTGGTGTGGAGGACAGAGGTGCGGAGGACGGAGGTGCGGTGTGGAGGACGGAGGTGCGGTGTGGAGGACGGAGGTGCGGTGCGGAGGACGGAGGTGTGGTGTGGAGGACAGAGGTGCGGAGGACGGAGGTGCGGTGTGGAGGACGGAGGTGCGGTGTGGAGGACGGAGGTGCGGTGCGGAGGACGGAGGTGTGGTGTGGAGGACAGAGGTGCGGAGGACGGAGGTGCGGTGCGGAGGACAGAGGTGCGGAGGACGGAGGCGTGGTGTGGAGGACAGAGGTGCGGTGTGGAGGACAGAGGTGCGGAGGACGGAGGTGCGGTGCGGAGGACGGAGGTGCGGTGTGGAGGACAGAGGTGCGGAGGACGGAGGCGTGGTGTGGAGGACAGAGGTGCGGTGTGGAGGACAGAGGTGCGGAGGACGGAGGTGCGGTGCGGAGGACGGAGGTGCGGTGTGGAGGACAAAGGTGCGGTGTGGAGGACAAAGGTGCGGTGTGGAGGACGGAGGTGCGGTGTGGAGGACAAAGGTGCGGTGTGGAGGACGGAGGTGCGGTGCGGAGGACGGAGGTGCGGTGTGGAGGACAAAGGTGCGGTGTGGAGGACAAAGGTGCGGAGGACGGAGGTGCGGTGTGGAGGACGGAGGTGCGGTGTGGAGGACAAAGGTGCGGTGTGGAGGACGGAGGTGCGGTGCGGAGGACGGAGGTGCGGTGTGGAGGACAAAGGTGCGGTGTGGAGGACAAAGGTGCGGAGGACGGAGGTGCGGTGCGGAGGACGGAGGTGCGGTGTGGAGGACGGAGGTGCGGTGTGGAGGACAAAGGTGCGGTGTGGAGGACGGAGGTGCGGTGCGGAGGACGGAGGTGCGGTGTGGAGGACAAAGGTGCGGTGTGGAGGACAAAGGTGCGGAGGACGGAGGTGCGGTGCGGAGGACGGAGGTGCGGTGTGGAGGACAAAGGTGCGGTGTGGAGGACAAAGGTGCGGAGGACGGAAGTGTGGTGTGGAGGACAGAGGTGCGGTGCAGAGGACGGAGGTGTGGTGTGGAGGACGGAGGTGCGGTGTGGAGGACGGAGGTGCGGTGTGGAGGACGGCGGTGCGGAGGACGGAGGTGCGGTGTGGAGGACAGAGGTGCGGAGGACAGAGGTGCGGAGGACGGAGGTGTGGTGTGGAGGACAGAGGTGCGGAGGACAGAGGTGCGGAGGACAGAGGTGCGGAGGACAGAGGTGTGGTGTGGAGGACGGAGGTGCGGAGGACAGAGGTGCGGAGGACAGAGGTGCGGAGGACGGAGGTGCGGAGGACAGAGGTGTGGTGTGGAGGACGGAGGTGCGGAGGACAGAGGTGCGGAGGACAGAGGTGCGGAGGACAGAGGTGCGGAGGACAGAGGTGTGGTGTGGAGGACGGAGGTGCGGAGGACAGAGGTGCGGAGGACAGAGGTGCGGAGGACAGAGGTGCGGAGGACAGAGGTGCGGAGGACGGAGGTGCGGTGCGGAGGACAGAGGTGCGGAGGACGGAGGTGTGGTGTGGAGGACGGCGGTGCGGAGGACGGAGGTGCGGAGGACGGAGGTGCGGTGTGGAGGACAGAGGTGTGGAGGACGGAGGTGCGGTGTGGAGGACAGAGGTGTGGAGGACGGAGGTGTGGAGGACGGAGGTGCGGTGTGGAGGACAGAGGTGTGGAGGACGGAGGTGTGGAGGACGGAGGTGCGGTGTGGAGGACAGAGGTGTGGAGGACGGAGGTGCGGTGTGGAGGACAGAGGTGTGGAGGACGGAGGTGTGGAGGACGGAGGTGCGGTGTGGAGGACAGAGGTGTGGAGGACGGAGGTGTGGAGGACGGAGGTGCGGTGTGGAGGACAGAGGTGTGGAGGACGGAGGTGCGGTGTGGAGGACAGAGGTGTGGAGGACGGAGGTGTGGAGGACGGAGGTGCGGTGTGGAGGACAGAGGTGTGGAGGACGGAGGTGCGGTGTGGAGGACAGAGGTGCGGAGGACGGAGGTGTGGTGTGGAGGACGGAGGTGCGGAGGACGGAGGTGCGGAGGACGGAGGTGCGGAGGACGGAGGTGCGGAGGACGGAGGTGTGGAGGACGGAGGTGTGGAGGACGGAGGTGCGGTGTGGAGGACAGAGGTGTGGAGGACGGAGGTGCGGTGTGGAGGACAGAGGTGCGGAGGACGGAGGCGTGGTGTGGAGGACAGAGGTGCGGTGTGGAGGACAAAGGTGCGGTGTGGAGGACGGAGGTGCGGAGGACGGAGGTGCGGTGCGGAGGACAAAGGTGCGGTGTGGAGGACAAAGGTGCGGTGTGGAGGACGGAGGTGCGGTGTGGAGGACAAAGGTGCGGTGTGGAGGACGGAGGTGCGGTGCGGAGGACGGAGGTGCGGTGTGGAGGACAAAGGTGCGGTGTGGAGGACAAAGGTGCGGAGGACGGAGGTGCGGTGCGGAGGACGGAGGTGCGGTGTGGAGGACAAAGGTGCGGAGGACGGAGGTGCGGTGTGGAGGACAAAGGTGCGGAGGACGGAGGTGCGGTGCGGAGGACAGAGGTGCGGAGGACAGAGGTGCGGTGTGGAGGACGGAGGTGCGGTGTGGAGGACAAAGGTGCGGTGCGGAGGACAGAGGTGCGGAGGACAGAGGTGCGGTGTGGAGGACGGAGGTGCGGTGCGGAGGACAGAGGTGCGGAGGACAGAGGTGCGGTGTGGAGGACGGAGGTGCGGTGCGGAGGACAGAGGTGCGGAGGACAGAGGTGCGGAGGACGGAGGTGCGGTGTGGAGGACAGAGGTGCGGAGGACAGAGGTGCGGTGTGGAGGACAGAGGTGCGGTGCAGAGGACGGAGGTGCGGAGGACAGAGGTGCGGAGGACAGAGGTGCGGTGTGGAGGACGGAGGTGCGGTGTGGAGGACAGAGGTGCGGAGGACAGAGGTGCGGTGTGGAGGACAGAGGTGCGGTGCAGAGGACGGAGGTGCGGTGCGGAGGACGGAGGTGCGGTGCAGAGGACAGAGGTGCGGAGGACAGAGGTGCGGTGTGGAGGACAGAGGTGCGGTGCAGAGGACGGAGGTGCGGTGCGGAGGACAAAGGTGCGGTGTGGAGGACAAAGGTGCGGAGGACGGAGGTGCGGTGTGGAGGACGGAGGTGCGGTGTGGAGGACAAAGGTGCGGTGTGGAGGACGGAGGTGCGGTGCGGAGGACGGAGGTGCGGTGTGGAGGACAAAGGTGCGGTGTGGAGGACAAAGGTGCGGAGGACGGAGGTGCGGTGCGGAGGACGGAGGTGCGGTGTGGAGGACGGAGGTGCGGTGTGGAGGACAAAGGTGCGGTGTGGAGGACGGAGGTGCGGTGCGGAGGACGGAGGTGCGGTGTGGAGGACAAAGGTGCGGTGTGGAGGACAAAGGTGCGGAGGACGGAGGTGCGGTGCGGAGGACGGAGGTGCGGTGTGGAGGACAAAGGTGCGGTGTGGAGGACAAAGGTGCGGAGGACGGAAGTGTGGTGTGGAGGACAGAGGTGCGGTGCAGAGGACGGAGGTGTGGTGTGGAGGACGGAGGTGCGGTGTGGAGGACGGAGGTGCGGTGTGGAGGACGGCGGTGCGGAGGACGGAGGTGCGGTGTGGAGGACAGAGGTGCGGAGGACAGAGGTGCGGAGGACGGAGGTGTGGTGTGGAGGACAGAGGTGCGGAGGACAGAGGTGCGGAGGACAGAGGTGCGGAGGACAGAGGTGTGGTGTGGAGGACGGAGGTGCGGAGGACAGAGGTGCGGAGGACAGAGGTGCGGAGGACGGAGGTGCGGAGGACAGAGGTGTGGTGTGGAGGACGGAGGTGCGGAGGACAGAGGTGCGGAGGACAGAGGTGCGGAGGACAGAGGTGCGGAGGACAGAGGTGCGGAGGACGGAGGTGTGGTGTGGAGGACGGCGGTGCGGAGGACGGAGGTGCGGAGGACGGAGGTGCGGTGTGGAGGACAGAGGTGTGGAGGACGGAGGTGCGGTGTGGAGGACAGAGGTGTGGAGGACGGAGGTGTGGAGGACGGAGGTGCGGTGTGGAGGACAGAGGTGTGGAGGACGGAGGTGTGGAGGACGGAGGTGCGGTGTGGAGGACAGAGGTGTGGAGGACGGAGGTGCGGTGTGGAGGACAGAGGTGTGGAGGACGGAGGTGTGGAGGACGGAGGTGCGGTGTGGAGGACAGAGGTGTGGAGGACGGAGGTGTGGAGGACGGAGGTGCGGTGTGGAGGACAGAGGTGTGGAGGACGGAGGTGCGGTGTGGAGGACAGAGGTGTGGAGGACGGAGGTGTGGAGGACGGAGGTGCGGTGTGGAGGACAGAGGTGTGGAGGACGGAGGTGCGGTGTGGAGGACAGAGGTGCGGAGGACGGAGGTGTGGTGTGGAGGACGGAGGTGCGGAGGACGGAGGTGCGGAGGACGGAGGTGCGGAGGACGGAGGTGCGGAGGACGGAGGTGTGGAGGACAGAGGTGTGGAGGACGGAGGTGCGGTGTGGAGGACAGAGGTGCGGAGGACGGAGGCGTGGTGTGGAGGACAAAGGTGCGGTGTGGAGGACGGAGGTGCGGTGTGGAGGACAAAGGTGCGGTGTGGAGGACGGAGGTGCGGAGGACGGAGGTGCGGTGCGGAGGACAAAGGTGCGGTGTGGAGGACAAAGGTGCGGTGTGGAGGACGGAGGTGCGGTGTGGAGGACAAAGGTGCGGTGTGGAGGACGGAGGTGCGGTGCGGAGGACGGAGGTGCGGTGTGGAGGACAAAGGTGCGGTGTGGAGGACGGAGGTGCGGTGCGGAGGACGGAGGTGCGGTGTGGAGGACAAAGGTGCGGTGTGGAGGACAAAGGTGCGGAGGACGGAGGTGCGGTGCGGAGGACGGAGGTGCGGTGTGGAGGACAAAGGTGCGGAGGACGGAGGTGCGGTGTGGAGGACAAAGGTGCGGAGGACGGAGGTGCGGTGCGGAGGACAGAGGTGCGGAGGACAGAGGTGCGGTGTGGAGGACGGAGGTGCGGTGTGGAGGACAAAGGTGCGGTGCGGAGGACAGAGGTGCGGAGGACAGAGGTGCGGTGTGGAGGACGGAGGTGCGGTGCGGAGGACAGAGGTGCGGAGGACAGAGGTGCGGTGTGGAGGACGGAGGTGCGGTGCGGAGGACAGAGGTGCGGAGGACAGAGGTGCGGAGGACGGAGGTGCGGTGTGGAGGACAGAGGTGCGGAGGACAGAGGTGCGGTGTGGAGGACAGAGGTGCGGTGCAGAGGACGGAGGTGCGGAGGACAGAGGTGCGGAGGACAGAGGTGCGGTGTGGAGGACGGAGGTGCGGTGTGGAGGACAGAGGTGCGGAGGACAGAGGTGCGGTGTGGAGGACAGAGGTGCGGTGCAGAGGACGGAGGTGCGGTGCGGAGGACGGAGGTGCGGTGCAGAGGACAGAGGTGCGGAGGACAGAGGTGCGGTGTGGAGGACAGAGGTGCGGTGCAGAGGACGGAGGTGCGGTGCGGAGGACGGAGGTGCGGTGCAGAGGACGGAGGTGCGATGTGGAGGACGGAGGTGCGGTGCGGAGGACGGAGGTGCGGTGCAGAGGACGGAGGTGCGGTGCAGAGGACGGAGGTGTGGTGTGGAGGACAGAGGTGCGGAGGACAGAGGTGCGGAGGACGGAGGTGTGGTGTGGAGGACGGAGGTGCGGTGTGGAGGACAGAGGTGCGGAGGACAGAGGTGCGGAGGACGGAGGTGCGGTGTGGAGGACGGAGGTGCGGTGCGGAGGACGGAGGTGCGGTGTGGAGGACGGAGGTGCGGTGCGGAGGACAGAGGTGCGGAGGACGGAGGTGCGGAGGACGGAGGTGTGGTGTGGAGGACGGAGGTGCGGTGTGGAGGACAGAGGTGCGGAGGACAGAGGTGCGGAGGACGGAGGTGTGGTGTAGAGGACGGAGGTGCGGTGTGGAGGACAGAGGTGCGGAGGACGGAGGTGCGGTGTGGAGGACGGAGGTGCGGTGCGGAGGACGGAGGTGCGGTGTGGAGGACGGAGGTGCGGTGCGGAGGACGGAGGTGCGGTGTGGAGGACAGAGGTGCGGAGGACGGAGGTGTGGTGTGGAGGATGGAGGTGCGGTGTGGAGGACGGAGGTGCGGTGCGGAGGACAGAGGTGTGGAGGACGGAGGTGTGGAGGACGGAGGTGTTGTGTGGAGGACGGAGGTGTGGAGGACGGAGGTGCGGTGTGGAGGACGGAGGTGCGGTGTGGAGGACGGAGGTGCGGAGGACGGAGGTGTGGTGTGGAGGACGGAGGTGTAGAGGACGGAGGTGTGGAGGACGGAGGTGCGGAGGACGGAGGTGTTGTGTGGAGGACGGAGGTGTAGAGGACGGAGGTGTGGAGGACGGAGGTGTGGAGGACGGAGGTGCGGAGGACGGAGGTGTTGTGTGGAGGACGGAGGTGTGGAGGACGGAGGTGTGGAGGACGGAGGTGTGGAGGACGGAGGTGTGGAGGACGGAGGTGCGGTGTGGAGGACGGAGGTGTGGAGGACGGAGGTGTGGAGGACGGAGGTGCGGTGTGGAGGACGGAGGTGTGGAGGACGGAGGTGCGGAGGACGGAGGTGTGGAGGACGGAGGTGTAGAGGACGGAGGTGTGGAGGACGGAGGTGCGGAGGACGGAGGTGTTGTGTGGAGGACGGAGGTGTGGAGGACGGAGGTGTGGAGGACGGAGGTGTGGAGGACGGAGGTGCGGTGTGGAGGATGGAGGTGTGGAGGACGGAGGTGTGGAGGACGGAGGTGCGGTGTGGAGGACGGAGGTGTGGAGGACGGAGGTGTGGAGGACGGAGGTGTGGAGGACGGAGGTGCGGTGTGGAGGATGGAGGTGTGGAGGATGGAGGTGTGGAGGACGGAGGTGTGGAGGACGGAGGTGTGGAGGACGGAGGTGCGGTGTGGAGGATGGAGGTGTGGAGGACGGAGGTGTGGAGGACGGAGGTGCGGTGTGGAGGATGGAGGTGTGGAGGACGGAGGTGTGGAGGATGGAGGTGTGGAGGACGGAGGTGTGGAGGACGGAGGTGCGGTGTGGAGGATGGAGGTGTGGAGGACGGAGGTGTGGAGGATGGAGGTGTGGAGGACGGAGGTGTGGAGGACGGAGGTGCGGTGTGGAGGATGGAGGTGTGGAGGACGGAGGTGTGGAGGACGGAGGTGCGGTGTGGAGGATGGAGGTGTGGAGGACGGAGGTGTGGAGGATGGAGGTGTGGAGGACGGAGGTGTGGAGGACGGAGGTGTGGAGGACGGAGGTGCGGTGTGGAGGATGGAGGTGTGGAGGACGGAGGTGTGGAGGACGGAGGTGCGGTGTGGAGGATGGAGGTGTGGAGGACGGAGGTGTGGAGGATGGAGGTGTGGAGGACGGAGGTGTGGAGGACGGAGGTGTGGAGGACGGAGGTGCGGTGTGGAGGATGGAGGTGTGGAGGACGGAGGTGTGGAGGACGGAGGTGTGGAGGATGGAGGTGTGGTGTGGAGGATGGAGGTGTGGAGGACAGAGGTGTGGAGGATGGAGGTGTGGAGGACGGAGGTGTGGAGGATGGAGGTGTGGAGGACGGAGGTGTGGAGGATGGAGGTGTGGAGGACGGAGGTGTGGAGGATGGAGGTGTGGTGTGGAGGATGGAGGTGTGGAGGACGGAGGTGTGGAGGACGGAGGTGTGGAGGATGGAGGTGTGGTGTGGAGGATGGAGGTGTGGAGGACAGAGGTGTGGAGGATGGAGGTGTGGAGGACGGAGGTGTGGAGGATGGAGGTGTGGAGGACGGAGGTGTGGTGTGGAGGATGGAGGTGTGGAGGACGGAGGTGTGGAGGATGGAGGTGTGGTGTGGAGGATGGAGGTGTGGAGGACGGAGGTGTGGAGGATGGAGGTGTGGTGTTGAGGATGGAGGTGTGGAGGACGGAGGTGTGGAGGATGGAGGTGTGGAGGACGGAGGTGTGGAGGACGGAGGTGTGGAGGATGGAGGTGTGGAGGACGGAGGTGTGGTGTGGAGGATGGAGGTGTGGAGGACGGAGGTGTGGAGGATGGAGGTGTGGAGGATGGAGGTGTGGAGGACGGAGGTGTGGAGGATGGAGGTGTGGAGGATGGAGGTGTGGAGGACGGAGGTGTGGTGTGGAGGATGGAGGTGTGGAGGACGGAGGTGTGGAGGATGGAGGTGTGGAGGACGGAGGTGTGGTGTGGAGGATGGAGGTGTGGAGGACGGAGGTGTGGAGGATGGAGGTGTGGAGGACGGAGGTGTGGTGTGGAGGATGGAGGTGTGGAGGACGGA
Organism: Bostrychus sinensis; assembly: GCA_020698575.1. Taxonomy (NCBI): domain Eukaryota; kingdom Metazoa; phylum Chordata; class Actinopteri; order Gobiiformes; family Eleotridae; genus Bostrychus; species Bostrychus sinensis. The sequence continues at coordinate 312,336 of CM036252.1, forward strand.
GGTGTGGAGGATGGAGGTGTGGAGGTGTGGAGGATGGAGGTGTGGAGGACGGAGGTGTGGTGTGGAGGATGGAGGTGTGGAGGACGGAGGTGTGGTGTGGAGGATGGAGGTGTGGAGGACGGAGGTGTGGAGGATGGAGGTGTGGAGGACGGAGGTGTGGAGGACGGAGGTGTGGAGGATGGAGGTGTGGTGTGGAGGATGGAGGTGTGGAGGACGGAGGTGTGGAGGACGGAGGTGTGGAGGATGGAGGTGTGGAGGACGGAGGTGTGGAGGACGGAGGTGCGGTGTGGAGGATGGAGGTGTGGAGGACGGAGGTGTGGAGGATGGAGGTGTGGAGGACGGAGGTGTGGAGGACGGAGGTGTGGAGGACGGAGGTGCGGTGTGGAGGATGGAGGTGTGGAGGACGGAGGTGTGGAGGACGGAGGTGTGGAGGATGGAGGTGTGGTGTGGAGGATGGAGGTGTGGAGGACGGAGGTGTGGAGGACGGAGGTGTGGAGGATGGAGGTGTGGTGTGGAGGATGGAGGTGTGGAGGACAGAGGTGTGGAGGATGGAGGTGTGGAGGACGGAGGTGTGGAGGATGGAGGTGTGGAGGACGGAGGTGTGGTGTGGAGGATGGAGGTGTGGAGGACGGAGGTGTGGAGGATGGAGGTGTGGTGTGGAGGATGGAGGTGTGGAGGACGGAGGTGTGGAGGATGGAGGTGTGGTGTTGAGGATGGAGGTGTGGAGGACGGAGGTGTGGAGGATGGAGGTGTGGAGGACGGAGGTGTGGAGGACGGAGGTGTGGAGGATGGAGGTGTGGAGGACGGAGGTGTGGTGTGGAGGATGGAGGTGTGGAGGACGGAGGTGTGGAGGATGGAGGTGTGGAGGATGGAGGTGTGGAGGACGGAGGTGTGGAGGACGGAGGTGTGGTGTGGAGGATGGAGGTGTGGAGGACGGAGGTGTGGAGGATGGAGGTGTGGAGGATGGAGGTGTGGAGGACGGAGGTGTGGTGTGGAGGATGGAGGTGTGGAGGACGGAGGTGTGGAGGATGGAGGTGTGGAGGACGGAGGTGTGGTGTGGAGGATGGAGGTGTGGAGGACGGAGGTGTGGAGGATGGAGGTGTGGAGGTGTGGAGGATGGAGGTGTGGAGGACGGAGGTGTGGTGTGGAGGATGGAGGTGTGGAGGACGGAGGTGTGGTGTGGAGGATGGAGGTGTGGAGGACGGAGGTGTGGAGGATGGAGGTGTGGAGGACGGAGGTGTGGAGGACGGAGGTGTGGAGGATGGAGGTGTGGTGTGGAGGATGGAGGTGTGGAGGACGGAGGTGTGGAGGATGGAGGTGTGGTGTGGAGGATGGAGGTGTGGAGGACGGAGGTGTGGAGGACGGAGGTGTGGAGGATGGAGGTGTGGAGGATGGAGGTGTGGAGGACGGAGGTGTGGAGGATGGAGGTGTGGTGTGGAGGATGGAGGTGTGGAGGACGGAGGTGTGGAGGATGGAGGTGTGGAGGACGGAGGTGTGGTGTGGAGGATGGAGGTGTGGAGGACGGAGGTGTGGAGGATGGAGGTGTGGTGTGGAGGATGGAGGTGTGGAGGACGGAGGTGTGGTGTGGAGGATGGAGGTGTGGAGGACGGAGGTGTGGAGGATGGAGGTGTGGTGTGGAGGACGGAGGTGTGGAGGATGGAGGTGTGGAGGATGGAGGTGTGGTGTGGAGGATGGAGGTGTGGAGGACGGAGGTGTGGAGGATGGAGGTGTGGAGGATGGAGGTGTGGTGTGGAGGATGGAGGTGTGGAGGACGGAGGTGTGGAGGATGGAGGTGTGGAGGACGGAGGTGTGGAGGATGGAGGTGTGGAGGATGGAGGTGTGGAGGATGGAGGTGTGGAGGACGGAGGTGTGGAGGATGGAGGTGTGGAGGATGGAGGTGTGGAGGATGGAGGTGTGGAGGATGGAGGTGTGGTGTGGAGGATGGAGGTGTGGAGGATGGAGGTGTGGAGGATGGTGTGGTGTGGAGGATGGAGGTGAGGATGGAGGTGTGGAGGATGGAGGTGTGGAGGACGGAGGTGTGGAGGATGGAGGTGTGGAGGATGGAGGTGTGGAGGATGGAGGTGTGGAGGACGGAGGTGTGGAGGATGGAGGTGTGGAGGACGGAGGTGTGGAGGATGGAGGTGTGGTGTGGAGGATGGAGGTGTGGAGGACAGAGGTGTGGAGGATGGAGGTGTGGAGGACGGAGGTGTGGAGGATGGAGGTGTGGAGGACGGAGGTGTGGTGTGGAGGATGGAGGTGTGGAGGACGGAGGTGTGGAGGATGGAGGTGTGGAGGACGGAGGTGTGGTGTGGAGGATGGAGGTGTGGAGGACAGAGGTGTGGAGGATGGAGGTGTGGAGGACGGAGGTGTGGAGGATGGAGGTGTGGAGGACGGAGGTGTGGTGTGGAGGATGGAGGTGTGGAGGACGGAGGTGTGGAGGATGGAGGTGTGGTGTGGAGGATGGAGGTGTGGAGGACGGAGGTGTGGAGGATGGAGGTGTGGAGGACGGAGGTGTGGAGGACGGAGGTGTGGAGGATGGAGGTGTGGAGGACGGAGGTGTGGTGTGGAGGATGGAGGTGTGGAGGACGGAGGTGTGGAGGATGGAGGTGTGGAGGATGGAGGTGTGGAGGACGGAGGTGTGGAGGACGGAGGTGTGGTGTGGAGGATGGAGGTGTGGAGGACGGAGGTGTGGAGGATGGAGGTGTGGAGGATGGAGGTGTGGAGGACGGAGGTGTGGTGTGGAGGATGGAGGTGTGGAGGACGGAGGTGTGGAGGATGGAGGTGTGGAGGACGGAGGTGTGGTGTGGAGGATGGAGGTGTGGAGGACGGAGGTGTGGTGTGGAGGATGGAGGTGTGGAGGACAGAGGTGTGGAGGATGGAGGTGTGGAGGACGGAGGTGTGGAGGACGGAGGTGTGGAGGATGGAGGTGTGGTGTGGAGGATGGAGGTGTGGAGGACGGAGGTGTGGAGGATGGAGGTGTGGTGTGGAGGATGGAGGTGTGGAGGACGGAGGTGTGGAGGACGGAGGTGTGGAGGATGGAGGTGTGGTGTGGAGGATGGAGGTGTGGAGGACGGAGGTGTGGAGGATGGAGGTGTGGAGGATGGAGGTGTGGAGGACGGAGGTGTGGAGGATGGAGGTGTGGTGTGGAGGATGGAGGTGTGGAGGACGGAGGTGTGGAGGATGGAGGTGTGGAGGACGGAGGTGTGGTGTGGAGGATGGAGGTGTGGAGGACGGAGGTGTGGAGGATGGAGGTGTGGTGTGGAGGATGGAGGTGTGGAGGACGGAGGTGTGGAGGATGGAGGTGTGGTGTGGAGGACGGAGGTGTGGAGGACGGAGGTGTGGAGGATGGAGGTGTGGTGTGGAGGACGGAGGTGTGGAGGATGGAGGTGTGGAGGATGGAGGTGTGGTGTGGAGGATGGAGGTGTGGAGGACGGAGGTGTGGAGGATGGAGGTGTGGAGGAAGGAGGTGTGGAGGATGGAGGTGTGGAGGACGGAGGTGTGGAGGATGGAGGTGTGGAGGACGGAGGTGTGGAGGATGGAGGTGTGGAGGATGGAGGTGTGGAGGATGGAGGTGTGGAGGACGGAGGTGTGGAGGATGGAGGTGTGGAGGATGGAGGTGTGGAGGATGGAGGTGTGGAGGACGGAGGTGTGGAGGATGGAGGTGTGGAGGATGGAGGTGTGGAGGATGGAGGTGTGGAGGACGGAGGTGTGGAGGATGGAGGTGTGGAGGACGGAGGTGTGGAGGATGGAGGTGTGGAGGATGGAGGTGTGGTGTGGAGGATGGAGGTGTGGAGGATGGAGGTGTGGAGGATGGTGTGGTGTGGAGGATGGAGGTGAGGATGGAGGTGTGGAGGATGGAGGTGTGGAGGATGGAGGTGTGGAGGATGGAGGTGTGGAGGACGGAGGTGTGGAGGATGGAGGTGTGGAGGACGGAGGTGTGGTGTGGAGGATGGAGGTGTGGAGGATGGAGGTGTGGAGGATGGAGGTGTGGAGGATGGAGGTGTGGTGTGGAGGATGGAGGTGTGGAGGATGGAGGTGTGGAGGATGGTGTGGTGTGGAGGATGGAGGTGTGGAGGATGGAGGTGTGGAGGATGGTGTGGTGTGGAGGATGGAGGTGTGGAGGATGGAGGTGCGGTGTGGATGAGACTGAAGGAGGAGACGAACGCGGTGCTTTCTAGTTTTGTCTGGTGTCACTGTGAAAAACCCGTCTGCGTTGCCATGGTGATGTAGTTACCTAAAAAGTTGAATGGGCAGTGTATTTAGACAACAATGAAGTGTGAGGTCATTGTTCTTTAAACGTTAATGTAGCACAGCAAACTTCCTGTGTTTTTAATGCCTGATGTTCTCCAGCACACAACAGGAATCAGCAGAGAAGATCTGAGAGGATCAGGATCAGCTGCAGCCTAATAACAGCAGTATCATTTAAAAAAGTACAGGTACACCTGGTCTGTTCAAATACAGGTATTTTTAATTAGATTAATTACCACCTCACATATGTTTAAAAACAGATTTTGTTAGTTTTTACAGTTCTAGCTAATGTTTTTAAGAAGAATTATAGACAAAAACAAAAAAAATTGCAACTTTTAGCGCAACTTTTAAGAAAATCCCTGTAAAATCCCAGGGCTTCTCTTCTCTTTGACTTTGTCTGATTGCACTTTAACCTCAAGAGGAAATCAAAGCAATAAAGCTAAACTTGTTTTGGACAATTTCTCTGTTGTCTTCAGTTTGATTTTAAGTAAGTGGGGGAAAAATCGTTTTTAAATCGTAAATCAAATTTTTTGTGAAAAAAATAGGAGATTTTTTTAGGCTAAATCGCCCAGCTCTGGTAGAGAGCTCATTTTTTAACACATACTGTTTGTGTAAAACACAGATAAGCTACAAATGAAGAGGATAAACCAAACTTAGAGGAGTAACTTTTAACAGGCGCCGCTCAAAACGGCAAAATATGGCGACTGAACAGGCTTCAGGCTCACGGAGCCGAACGCTGTGGGGCCGCGGCTCACTGGGGCCACTCCTCATACGTTAATGCCCTGCCGTACGACAGCTCCCAGAGGGAGCTGGGCTTAACAAACACAAAAATGAGCTGACTGCTTTGTGTTGACTGCGGTTTAAACACCGCAATGATCAGAGCTCATCTGGTGATGGTGTAAGAAACAAAAAGGTACACTTCCTGGTTTACACTCACTCTCTCTCTACACTCACTCTCTCTGCACTCACACTCTCTCTGCACTCACTCTCGCTACACTCACACTCTCTCTGCACTCACTCTCTCTGCACTCACACTCTCTCTGCACTCACTCTCTCTGCACTCACACTCTCTCTGCACTCACTCTCTCTGCACTCACTCTCTCTGCACTCACACTCTCTGCACTCACTCTCTCTGCACTCACACTCTCTCTGCACTCACTCTCTCTGCACTCACTCTCTCTGCACTCACACTCTCTCTGCACTCACTCTCTCTGCACTCACACTCTCTCTGCACTCACTCTCTCTGCACTCACACTCTCTCTGCACTCACTCTCTCTGCACTCACACTCTCTCTGCACTCACTCTCTCTGCACTCACTCTCTCTGCACTCACACTCTCTCTGCACTCACTCTCTCTGCACTCACACTCTCTCTGCACTCACTCTCTCTGCACTCACACTCTCTCTGCACTCACTCTCTCTGCACTCACTCTCTCTGCACTCACACTCTCTCTGCACTCACTCTCTCTGCACTCACACTCTCTCTGCACTCACTCTCTCTGCACTCACACTCTCTCTGCACTCACTCTCTCTGCACTCACTCTCTCTGCACTCACACTCTCTCTGCACTCACTCTCTCTGCACTCACACTCTCTCTGCACTCACTCTCTCTGCACTCACTCTCTCTGCACTCACACTCTCTCTGCACTCACACTCTCTCTGCACTCACTCTCTCTCTACACTCACACTCTCTACACTCACACTCTCTACACTCACACTCTCTCTGCACTCACACTCTCTCTGCACTCACTCTCTCTCTACACTCACACTCTCTACACTCACACTCTCTCTGCACTCACTCTCTCTCTACACTCACACTCTCTACACTCACACTCTCTACACTCACACTCTCTCTGCACTCACACTCTCTCTGCACTCACTCTCTCTCTACACTCACACTCTCTACACTCACACTCTCTCTGCACTCACTCTCTCTACACTCACACTCTCTACACTCACACTCTCTCTGCACTCACACTCTCTCTGCACTCACTCTCTCTCTACACTCACACTCTCTACACTCACACTCTCTCTGCACTCACTCTCTCTACACTCACACTCTCTCTACACTCACACTCTCTCTGCACTCACACTCTCTCTGCACTCACTCCCGCTACACTCACACTCTCTCTGCACTCACTCTCTCTGCACTCACACTCTCTCTGCACTCACACTCTCTCTGCACTCACTCTCGCTACACTCACACTCTCTCTGCACTCACTCTCTCTGCACTCACACTCTCTACACTCACACTCTCTCTACACTCACACTCTCTCTGCACTCACTCTCTCTACACTCACACTCTCTCTACACTCACACTCTCTCTGCACTCACACTCTCTCTGCACTCACTCTCGCTACACTCACACTCTCTCTGCACTCACTCTCTCTGCACTCACACTCTCTCTGCACTCACACTCTCTGCACTCACTCTCGCTACACTCACACTCTCTCTGCACTCACTCTCTCTGCACTCACACTCTCTACACTCACACTCTCTCTGCACTCACTCTCGCTACACTCACACTCTCTCTGCACTCACTCTCTCTGCACTCACACTCTCTGCACTCACTCTCTCTACACTCACACTCTCTCTGCACTCACTCTCTCTGCACTCACACTCTCTCTGCACTCACTCTCTCTGCACTCACACTCTCTCTGCACTCACTCTCTCTACACTCACACTCTCTACACTCACACTCTCTCTACACTCACTCTCTCTACACTCACACTCTCTCTACACTCACACTCTCTACACTCACACTCTCTCTACACTCACTCTCTCTACACTCACACTCTCTCTACACTCACTCTCTCTACACTCACACTCTCTCTACACTCACACTCTCTCTACACTCACTCTCTCTACACTCACACTCTCTCTACACTCACACTCTCTCTACACTCACACTCTCTCTACACTCACACTCTCTCTACACTCACACTCTCTCTACACTCACTCTCTCTACACTCACACTCTCTCTACACTCACTCTCTCTACACTCACACTCTCTACACTACACTCTCTACACTCCTCTCTACACTCACACTCTCTCTACACTCACACTCTCTCTACACTCACACTCTCTCTGCACTCACACTCTCTCTACACTCACACTCTCTACACTCACACTCTCTCTACACTCACTCTCTCTACACTCACACTCTCTACACTCACACTCTCTCTACACTCACTCTCTCTACACTCACACTCTCTCTACACTCACACTCTCTCTGCACTCACACTCTCTCTGCACTCACACTCTCTCTACACTCACACTCTCTCTGCACTCACTCTCTCTACACTCACACTCTCTCTACACTCACACTCTCTCTACACTCACTCTCTCTACACTCACACTCTCTCTACACTCACACTCTCTCTGCACTCACACTCTCTCTACACTCACACTCTCTCTACACTCACTCTCTCTACACTCACACTCTCTCTGCACTCACACTCTCTCTATACTCACACTCTCTCTGCACTCACACTCTCTCTACACTCACACTCTCTCTGCACTCACACTCTCTCTACACTCACACTCTCTCTACACTCACACTCTCTCTGCACTCACACTCTCTCTGCACTCACACTCTCTCTACACTCACACTCTCTCTACACTCACACTCTCTCTGCACTCACACTCTCTCTACACTCACACTCTCTACACTCACACTCTCTCTGCACTCACACTCTCTCTGCACTCACTCTCTCTACACTCACACTCTCTCTACACTCACACTCTCTCTGCACTCACACTCTCTCTACACTCACACTCTCTCTACACTCACACTCTCTCTACACTCACACTCTCTCTGCACTCACTCTCTCTGCACTCACACTCTCTCTACACTCACACTCTCTCTACACTCACTCTCTCTGCACTCACACTCTCTCTGCACTCACACTCTCTCTACACTCACACTCTCTCTGCACTCACACTCTCTCTACACTCACACTCTCTCTGCACTCACACTCTCTCTGCACTCACTCTCTCTGCACTCACTCTCTCTGCTCACACTCTCTCTGCACTCACACTCTTTCTTCACTCACTCTCTCTGCACTCACACTCTCTCTTCACTCACACTCTCTCTGCACTCTCTCTCTCTGCACTCACTCTCTCTGCACTCACTCTCTCTGCACTCACACTCTCTCTGCACTCACTCTCTCTCTGCACTCACTCTCTCTGCACTCACACTCTCTCTACACTCAACTCTCTGCACTCACTCTCTCTCTGCACTCACACTCTCTCTGCACTCACACTCTCTCTGCACTCACTCTCTCTCTGCACTCACACTTTCTCTGCACTCACACTCTCTCTGCACTCACACTCTCTCTGCACTCACTCTCTCTGCACTCACACTTTCTCTGCACTCACACTCTCTCTGCACTCACTCTCTCTCTGCACTCACACTCTCTCTGCACTCACACTCTCTCTGCACTCACACTCTCTCTGCACTCACACTTTCTCTGCACTCACACTCTCTCTGCACTCTCTCTCTGCACTCACACTCTCTCTGCACTCACACTCTCTGCACTCACACTCTCTCTGCACTCACACTCTCTCTGCACTCACTCTCTCTCTGCACTCACTCTCTCTCTGCACTCACACTCTCTCTGCACTCACACTCTCTCTGCACTCACTCTCTCTCTGCACTCACACTTTCTCTGCACTCACACTCTCTCTGCACTCACACTCTCTCTGCACTCACTCTCTCTGCACTCACACTCTCTCTGCACTCACTCTCTCTCTGCACTCACTCTCTCTCTGCACTCACTCTCTCTGCACTCACACTCTCTCTGCACTCACACTCTCTCTGCACTCACACTCTCTCTGCACTCACACTCTCTCTGCACTCACACTCTCTCTGCACTCACTCTCTCTCTGCACTCACTCTCTCTCTGCACTCACACTCTCTCTGCACTCACACTCTCTCTGCACTCACTCTCTCTGCACTCACTCTCTCTCTACACTCACACTCTCTCTGCACTCACTCTCTCTCTGCACTCACACTCTTTGCACTCACTCTCTCTGCACTCACACTCTCTCTGCACTCACTCTCTCTCTGCACTCACACTCTTTGCACTCACTCTCTCTGCACTCACACTCTCTCTGCACTCACACACTCTTTGCACTCACTCTCTCTGCACTCACTCTCTCTCTCTGCTCACACTCTCTCTGCACTCACACTCTTTCTTCACTCACTCTCTCTGCACTCACACTCTCTCTTCACTCACACTCTCTCTGCACTCTCTCTCTCTGCACTCACTCTCTCTCTTCACTCACACTCTCTCTGCACTCTCTCTCTCTGCACTCACTCTCTCTCTCTGCACTCACACTCTCTCTGCACTCACTCTCTCTGCACTCACTCTCTCTTCACTCACACTCTCTGCACTCACTCTCTCTCTGCACTCACACTCTCTCTGCACTCACTCTCTCTCTGCACTCACTCTCTCTGCACTCACTCTCTTTTCACTCACACTCTCTGCACTCACTCTCTCTCTGCACTCACTCTCTCTCTGCTCACACTCTCCCTGCACTCACTCTCTCTCTCTGCACTCACACTCTCTCTGCACTCACTCTCTCTCTGCACTCACACTCTCTTTACTGGGACCTCTCTCTCTCTGCATTCGCATGTTCTTGAGTGGGAGCTAGCTCTCTGCACTCAGAGTGAAAACAGTGAACTAAAAGACTCATAACCACGTCATTCACATCTGAATCCTCTTCTCTCTGACTGGCTGCCTCACTTCCTGTTGGAGTTTTATTGTGAAGGGCAGGTGTTGTCTCTGCTCCAGTTTCCTGTCTAACAGAAAGTAAAGTGTGTCTGTGCGTGGGCAGAAACTCTGACAGAGAGGAGAAGTTTAGTGTGGAGCGCTCCGTGTGGAGCTCAGCCTGGCGTTTCTGAAGCAGATTTAATCCAAAGGTTTGACGGGGATTTAGAGAGGCTTTAAGATGAAGAAGAAGGAGCTTTTGGCTGCGCTTGTCCTGCTGCTTTACGGTAAGACCACAGCTGCTTCTGTCTCGTGAGTGTTTCCTAAAACCCGCAGTGAGAGCCTGATGTTCAGTCTGAGTGTGTTCTCCAGAGCCAGGACTTGTTTGGAACAGAAAGAGAGAACTCAGATTTTTATTTCCGTGTTTGTGTTGGACCTGGGGGTGTTACAGCTCTGCTGAGGACGGGTCACTGGGGATAAAGCCGATGTTTTGTGGGTGTTTTTCATTTGGACCGTACTTTTCCAAACCAGGAAATAAAGGTTATATTCCATTTTAAATGACATGGTAGTGTTTGTGTTTAGTGCTTATCAGTCTCACACATCGTTCCTTTGGTATCGATGAGGAAATAAAGACGTGGACGCTCATTTGGAGGAGATTTGTGGCGCACTGAGCTTGGATGGAAACACAAGTGCGCTGTCCGTGAGTTAACCCAGACCTCCGCACTACGAGCCAGCGTGACATAAAAGTGACCGCGGTGAAGTTAGATGGATGTTGGATATTCGCATATTCGCCCTGGGAACTGCTGCGGTCCTCACGGCAAATGAGACCGAGCACAGAGCCTGACAGACGGCAACTGAATATTTCTACTACAAAGGTACAATCAGGCACAGCACTTTTTATTACGTTTTTGGTTTTTAAGGTCCAAACCAGGACAAAATAATGAACAAACTGGAACTAAATTGGGCAATAAAACAGACCTAACTTTGAACTAAACCTGGAATAAACAAAGATTGAACTGTACACATCGGAAATAAACCAGGATAAAGCAGATCCAAACCAGGACACAGTCTGGAGAAAACTGGGATTAGATGAAGTGAAAACTAGGCCCAACTCCAAATCCCTTGTGTGAAGATAAAACTGCGTTAGTCCACAGCAGCGTTAGTTTGGTGATTTTATTTTGCGTTGTGTACGACATAAATATGTTTTTGAAGCTGCCCTTGTCCAGCTGCTCGCTTACAAACTGTGACCAGAAGTGGATCATTGAGTTTAGCCGAATGTGGAAGTAGTTAGCGTATTTATTTATTTATTTATTTTATTATAGAACATAACAGTCAAAATACAAACTCTCGTAGAGGATAATGAACAAATAACATACACACGAGGGGCATACAAATGTAGAATAACACATGCAATGGGCCAGCAGTTAGCGCATAACCGCTATCGTCACCGGGCGGCTAAGGATGACGAGGAAACTGTCTGGCCAATCAGAGCGCGAGTAGCTCTGACCAATCACAGAGCTCGTTACATCGCTTTGCTTTTTCTTTTATTTAACTTTAGCCAGGACCAGGAACGCCACGGAAAAGCTAAAAGGAAAAGCTAATACGTTTTGCAAATGCTTTCCCGAAAAGGTTTGGTAAATCCATTTAGAAATCGGTTTCCTAAATGGATTAATGAATAACGCGATTAATCCTTCTTTTATTAAAACCATTTAGTAATCCATTTATTAAAGGCTCTTTTAAAAACTTTTAATAAAAGCATTATTCCTTTTCGCGTGGCGCTCACCGTCCTCCACACTTATGATGTACAACTACAGCAATTTTTAATTTTCGTGTGGGACCTGGGCGGGGCTTAATTTGAGCTGGATGTTGGAACAGGACAGCGGTTTGTTTGGATCCTAACTCAGACACAGCTAAAGACCTTCACCAGACTGAAACATCTGTTCACCTCTGTTAACACCAGCGCCTCCTGCAGGTGAACAGCAGTACCACTGTGAAGTCCCCCGGCCCCAATCCCTGCTGCATCCACAGAGCAGCACAGAGGAGCACAGAGGAGCACAGAGGAGCACAGAGGAGCACAGAGGAGCACAGAGCTGCACAGAGGAGCACAGAGGAGCACAGAGGAGCACAGAGCCGCACAGAGGAGCACAGAGGAGCACAGAGGAGCACAGAGCTGCACAGAGGAGCACAGAGCTGCACAGAGGAGCACAGAGGAGCACAGAGCTGCACAGAGCTGCACAGAGCTGCACAGAGCTGCACAGAGGAGCACAGAGCTGCACAGAGGAGCACAGAGCCGCACAGAGGAGCACAGAGGAGCACAGAGCTGCACAGAGGAGCACAGAGGAGCACAGAGCTGCACAGAGGAGCACAGAGCCGCACAGAGGAGCACAGAGGAGCACAGAGCTGCACAGAGGAGCACAGAGCTGCACAGAGGAGCACAGAGCCGCACAGAGGAGCACAGAGCTGCACAGAGCTGCACAGAGCTGCACAGAGGAGCACAGAGGAGCACAGAGGAGCACAGAGGAGCACAGAGGAGCACAGAGCTGCACAGAGCTGCACAGAGCAGCACAGAGGAGCACAGAGGAGCACAGAGGAGCACAGAGCTGCACAGAGGAGCACAGAGCTGCACAGAGGAGCACAGAGGAGCACAGAGGAGCACAGAGCTGCACAGAGGAGCACAGAGCTGCACAGAGGAGCACAGAGGAGCACAGAGGAGCACAGAGCTGCACAGAGGAGCACAGAGGAGCACAGAGGAGCACAGAGCTGCACAGAGGAGCACAGAGCTGCACAGAGGTGCACAGAGGAGCACAGAGCTGCACAGAGGTGCACAGAGGAGCACAGAGCTGCACAGAGGAGCACAGAGGAGCACAGAGCTGCACAGAGGAGCACAGAGCTGCACAGAGGAGCACAGAGCTGCACAGAGGAGCACAGAGGAGCACAGAGGAGCACAGAGGAGCACAGAGGAGCACAGAGCTGCACAGAGCCGCACAGAGGAGCACAGAGCTGCACAGAGCTGCACAGAGGAGCACAGAGGAGCACAGAGGAGCACAGAGGAGCACAGAGCTGCACAGAGGAGCACAGAGGAGCACAGAGCTGCACAGAGGAGCACAGAGCTGCACAGAGGAGCACAGAGCCGCACAGAGGAGCACAGAGCCGCACAGAGGAGCACAGAGCCGCGCAGAGGAGCACAGAGCTGCGCAGAGCAGCACAGAGGAGCACAGAGGAGCACAGAGGAGCACAGAGGAGCACAGAGCTGCACAGAGGAGCACAGAGGAGCACAGAGGAACACAGAGCTGCACAGAGCTGCACAGAGGAGCACAGAGGAGCACAGAGCTGCACAGAGGAGCACAGAGCCGCACAGAGGAGCACAGAGCCGCACAGAGGAGCACAGAGGAGCACAGAGCCGCACAGAGGAGCACAGAGGAGCACAGAGCTGCACAGAGGAGCACAGAGCTACACAGAGGAGCACAGAGCTGCACAGAGGAGCACAGAGGAGCACAGAGCCGCACAGAGCAGCACAGAGGAGCACAGAGGAGCACAGAGCCGCACAGAGGAGCACAGAGCTGCACAGTGGAGCACAGAGCTGCACAGAGGAGCACAGAGGAGCACAGAGGAGCACAGAGCTGCACAGAGGAGCACAGAGGAGCACAGAGGAGCACAGAGCCGCACAGAGGAGCACAGAGGAGCACAGAGGAGCACAGAGCTGCACAGAGGAGCACAGAGCCGCACAGAGGAGCACAGAGCTGCACAGAGGAGCACAGAGCTGCACAGAGGAGCACAGAGGCGCACAGAGGCCGCACAGAGGAGCACAGAGGCCGCACAGAGGCTGCACAGAGGAGCACAGAGCTGCACAGAGGAGCACAGAGCTGCACAGAGGAGCACAGAGCCGCACAGAGGAGCACAGAGGAGCACAGAGGAGCACAGAGCTGCACAGAACTGCACAGAGGAGCACAGAGCTGCACAGAGGAGCACAGAGCCGCACAGAGCTGCACAGAGCTGCACAGAGGAGCACAGAGGAGCACAGAGCTGCACAGAGGAGCACAGAGGAGCACAGAGCTGCACAGAGGAGCACAGAGCCGCACAGAGGAGCACAGAGCCTGCACAGAGGAGCACAGAGCTGCACAGAGGAGCACAGAGCCACACAGAGCTGCACAGAGCTGCACAGAGGAGCACAGAGCTGCACAGAGGAGCACAGAGCTGCACAGAGCAGCACAGAGGAGCACAGAGGAGCACAGAGGAGCACAGAGCTGCACAGAGCAGCACAGAGCCGCACAGAGCTGCACAGAGCAGCACAGAGCTGCACAGAGGAGCACAGAGGAGCACAGAGCTGCACAGAGGAGCACAGAGCTGCACAGAGGAGCACAGAGCTGCACAGAGGAGCACAGAGCTGCACAGAGCTGCACAGAGGAGCACAGAGGAGCACAGAGGAGCACAGAGCTGCACAGAGCTCCACAGAGGAGCACAGAGGAGCACAGAGCTGCACAGAGCTGCACAGAGGAGCACAGAGGAGCACAGAGGAGCACAGAGCTGCACAGAGCCGCACAGAGGAGCACAGAGCTGCACAGAGCTGCACAGAGCCGCACAGAGGAGCACAGAGCCGCACAGAGGAGCACAGAGCTGCACAGAGGAGCACAGAGCTGCACAGAGCTGCACAGAGCTGCACAGAGCCGCACAGAGGAGCACAGAGCCGCACAGAGCTGCACAGAGCTGCACAGAGCTGCACAGAGCAGCACAGAGCCGCACAGAGCAGCACAGAGCCGCACAGAGGAGCACAGAGCCGCACAGAGGAGCACAGAGCTGCACAGAGCTGCACAGAGGAGCACAGAGCTGCACAGAGCTGCACAGAGCCGCACAGAGGAGCACAGAGCCGCACAGAGGAGCACAGAGCTGCACAGAGGAGCACAGAGCTGCACAGAGGAGCACAGAGGAGCACAAAGGAGCACAGAGCTGCACAGAGCCGCACAGAGGAGCACAGAGCTGCACAGAGCTGCACAGAGCCGCACAGAGGAGCACAGAGCCGCACAGAGGAGCACAGAGCTGCACAGAGGAGCACAGAGCTGCACAGAGCAGCACAGAGCAGCACAGAGGAGCACAGAGCTGCACAGAGGAGCACAGAGCTGCACAGAGGAGCACAGAGCTGCACAGAGCAGCACAGAGCCGCACAGAGGAGCACAGAGCCGCACAGAGGAGCACAGAGCTGCACAGAGGAGCACAGAGCTTCACAGAGCAGCACAGAGCAGCACAGAGGAGCACAGAGCTGCACAGAGGAGCACAGAGCTGCACAGAGCAGCACAGAGCAGCACAGAGGAGCACAGAGCCGCACAGAGCAGCACAGAGCCGCACAGAGGAGCACAGAGCTGCACAGAGCCGCACAGAGGAGCACAGATGAGCACAGAGCCGCACAGAGGAGCACAGAGCTGCACAGAGGAGCACAGAGCTGCACAGAGGAGCACAGATGAGCACAGAGCCGCACAGAGGAGCACAGAGCTGCACAGAGGAGCACAGAGCTGCACAGAGGAGCACAGATGAGCACAGAGCTGCACAGAGGAGCACAGATGAGCACAGAGGAGCACAGAGCTGCACAGAGGACCACAGAGCTGCACAGAGGAGCACAGAGCTGCACAGAGCCGCACAGAGCCGCACAGAGCCGCACAGAGCTGCACAGAGGAGCACAGAGGAGCACAGAGCCGCACAGAGGAGCACAGAGCTGCACAGAGGAGCACAGAGCTGCACAGAGGAGCACAGAGCAGCACAGAGGAGCACAGAGCTGCACAGAGGAGCACAGAGGAGCACAGAGCTGCACAGAGGAGCACAGAGCTGCACAGAGGAGCACAGAGGAGCACAGAGGAGCACAGAGGAGCACAGAGCTGCACAGAGCCGCACAGAGCCGCACAGAGGAGCACAGAGCTGCACAGAGGAGCACAGAGCTGCACAGAGCAGCACAGAGCAGCACAGAGGAGCACAGAGCTGCACAGAGGAGCACAGAGCTGCACAGAGCAGCACAGAGCAGCACAGAGGAGCACAGAGCCGCACAGAGCAGCACAGAGCAGCACAGAGCCGCACAGAGGAGCACAGAGCTGCACAGAGCCGCACAGAGGAGCACAGAGGAGCACAGAGCTGCACAGAGGAGCACAGAGGAGCACAGAGCCGCACAGAGCTGCACAGAGGAGCACAGAGCTGCACAGAGGAGCACAGAGCCGCACAGAGGAGCACAGAGCTGCACAGAGGAGCACAGAGCAGCACAGAGCAGCACAGAGCTGCACAGAGGAGCACAGATGAGCACAGAGCCGCACAGAGGAGCACAGAGCTGCACAGAGGAGCACAGAGCTGCACAGAGGAGCACAGATGAGCACAGAGCCGCACAGAGGAGCACAGAGCTGCACAGAGGAGCACAGAGCTGCACAGAGGAGCACAGAGCTGCACAGAGCCGCACAGAGCCGCACAGAGCCGCACAGAGCTGCACAGAGGAGCACAGAGGAGCACAGAGCCGCACAGAGGAGCACAGAGCTGCACAGAGGAGCACAGAGCTGCACAGAGGAGCACAGAGGAGCACAGAGCAGCACAGAGGAGCACAGAGCTGCACAGAGGAGCACAGAGGAGCACAGAGCTGCACAGAGGAGCACAGAGGAGCACAGAGCTGCACAGAGCCGCACAGAGGAGCACAGAGGAGCACAGAGCCGCACAGAGGAGCACAGAGCCGCACAGAGGAGCACAGAGGAGCACAGAGGAGCACAGAGGAGCACAGAGCTGCACAGAGGAGCACAGAGGAGCACAGAGCAGCACAGAGCTGCACAGAGGAGCACAGAGGAGCACAGAGCAGCACAGAGGAGCACAGAGGAGCACAGAGCTGCACAGAGGAGCACAGAGGAGCACAGAGCAGCACAGAGCTGCACAGAGGAGCACAGAGGAGCACAGAGCAGCACAGAGGAGCACAGAGCTGCACAGAGGAGCACAGAGCCGCACAGAGGAGCACAGAGGAGCACAGAGCTGCACAGAGGAGCACAGAGGAGCACAGAGCAGCACAGAGGAGCACAGAGCTGCACAGAGGAGCACAGAGGAGCACAGAGGAGCACAGAGCTGCACAGAGCTGCACAGAGGAGCACAGAGGAGCACAGAGCTGCACAGAGGAGCACAGAGGAGCACAGAGGAGCACAGAGGAGCACAGAGGAGCACAGAGGAGCACAGAGCAGCACAGAGCAGCACAGAGCTGCAGTAGGTTGTATGTTTTTACAAACGCGAGTGCAGCTACAGCGACTGCTGCTCTTTAAGTCCACAGTGAAGTTTGCTCACAGACAGGAAATCTGTTGAGGTTTGTCCTGACTTTGGTTACAGAGGGAGCTGCGTGATGAGCTCTGGATGTGCCGTGTTATTTCCTCACTGCGCCCGAGAGCACACGGGACCTGGCAGTGCCTCGCTGATCGTGGGTCACAGGATGAGACCCGGGGCCAGTGTCACTGTTACAGAGCCATAGTTACACAGAGAAACCTTACACCACGCCCCCTCCATGTGCACTTTTTATTCCTCCATTATATCCTCTGTGTGCACGGGACATAGATCCACAGCAGTTTGTTGTTTTTTGTTTGTTCAGATGCATCTGTGAGCTCGAGCTAACGCTGAGGGCCACAGCCTGGAGCCATTACACAGAGAAGACTGCGCTCCACGGCAGTCACTAACAAGAAGAGAAAGCAAAAGGACATGATTAGGCTGAGAGCTCACTGCTGCTGTGTGCTCCCTGTCCTAGTCTAGACTTTGTTTCTACAAACCACAGCTGCAGGAGTCTGTGTTCTTGCTTCAGACTGGGGGCCACAGGTCTGTGACTGGGGGCCACAGTCGGTCTGTGACAGAGCGAGTCTACAAAAGCGCAGTAATTATGTGTAGCAGCTGATTTCTGATCAGCTGAGCAATCACACAAACGAACACTGACACATCACACTGAAGTGAAACACTATAATGTATAATAATGTTAACAAATATGTTCAAATATAATATAAAACTGAGTATAAATGAGCAGTTGCTTGGTATTTTGGCGTGCGTGTGTGTCTAAGCATTGTGTTGTGTGTATGTTCTGGGAACAGTGTTGGCCTTGTGGACCCCGGTGTCAAAGCGCAATTTTTGTTCCGGCATCGTTTGATTTACAAATTAAGCCCTGGTCCTGGGTGATTTTTTTGCCATAAAATGACATCTTCCTGTTATTTTAACAGGTGTCTCCTTTCTCAACACACGATATTTGAAAACATAACACAGAGTGTTTAGAAACATAGGCTGCTAATAACTCAGTCACTGATATGACCTTTATATGATCCTAAACTGGTTTTCAAACCCCTGAGTGATGTTTTTTTTTTTAACACCTTAAGTGAATTATTGTCATGTCTGAAGGCATTGACAATCAGAACAAAACTTACAAATACTGTGCATTTCAAAAAGACATATCAAAGATGTGTCTTTTGTTTGTGTTCCAAAGCATGTTCTTGAAGTGCTCTAATGTAGCACAGTCCCACAGCTCTGGAATATTGTTTAAAAGTTTGGTTAAAAAAAGGAAGTGGGAGCGGTCCAGTGCTCTGCTGGTGGGATATGAGATGCCAGGCTGGGTAAGAGTTGTACGCCTCATCAGAATAGCACTTTGTTTGATAACAGGAGAGAAAGTTAAAAGAGCTTTAGGTAGTGCTCCGTGGATCAGTTTATAGCCATAACACATCAAGTGCAGAATTCCTCTGATGTTTTAGTGGGGTTAATTTCAGCAGGTTGTAGTCCTCATCATGGAGTAGTTGTGTGTAAGGATAATTTAAAATAATCCTGATTGCACGGCGCTGTAGCTTTTCCAATTGATTTGTTTGAGTAACGTTCAGTGCAGCCCAGACTGGTGATGCATATTCGAAGTGTGGTAAAATATAACATTTGTACAATCCTAAGAGGGAAGGGAATGGTATTTATACAGCCACCTTTCTGCAAACTGAGTCTACTTGTTTGTCAAACTTGAGGTCATTCATAATCCATAGTCCTAGGTGTAAATGTTCTTTAATAATTTCAATAGGACGGCCTATAAATCTAATATCAATAGTTTGTTGTTGTGCCTTAGAATGGAGCATGGCCTTGGTTTTACTTGGATTAAACTGCATTCCCCAAGTTTTGGCCGATTGGGCAATGGTAGAGAGGTCTTGATTAACTTTCTCTGTCAGTAAAGGAAGCTGCTGAGATGCAACAAACAGCGTGGTATCATCAGCATAAAAAAGACATTCATTAATAATGCCAGGTTTCCCCAAAGATCGAATTGAGTCAGGAATCAAATTAAAGAGGTCATTCATAAATAGTATGAACAATGTAGGGGCCAGGATACTTCCTTGTGGCACTCCTGGACAGACTGGAGGCATCCCAGAGAGAACTTCATTGACTTTAACAGCTTGTTGCCTGTCATTTAATTCACAATCCAACGAAACAGTTTTCCACAAATACCATAAGGTGGCAGTTTGTGAATAATTGCTGGATGAGGTACAGAGTCAAATGCAGCAGCCAAGTCCAAAAATACTGTGCAGCATGAGAATCTTTGCTCCAGTAACAATAAATATTTATGGTACAGAAAGCTTCACTGGTCTGTGGTAGAATGACAAGGTAAGAATCCAAATTGTGATGCAGAGATTAGATTCTGTGTTTCCCATTTAGTTTCCCAGGCTTTAGCCTTATTCTTGTAAACAAATGCACATGTACGCACGTGTACTTCCAAGTACTACAATAATGTATTATTCCAAGGAAAGTAAACTTTCCCTAAGCCACTAGTGTGACGGTCAGTAACCCAGATTGAACTGGCGTGGACATGCTAGGTTTGTCTGTTTTCCCTTCATGCTGAGAAGTGCTCAAAACAGTTTTAAATTGGATTAAAAAAAAAAAAGAAAGGAAAACAAATGATCGAGATAACAACAGAAGCTTTGAGTGTACTCACAGACACTGAACAGGTAGCGACACAGCCAGCTATCCTGTCGCCCGTGGATGAACGCTGACCACCTCACAGAAGTTCTATATTTTTTGTTTTGTTTGAAGCTGATGTGTATTTAACTTTACAGCACCGAGGGAAAGCAGTCAGTGCAAAGTTTGTTCATACAGCAGCGTACTTCATCCAGTAGTGTGAAAGTCTAGCTGTTTGTCTTGTGATTGCTGATGCTAGCTAACTCCCTTTTTTTTTTTTTTTTTACATTTTTTCCTTAAATCACTGCAGTCGTGCAGCAGACAGTTATCTTTAAAGCTCTTTGTCTGTTTGGACACATCCTGAGACTGATTAACCAAATAAAATGTTTTTGAAAGTATTCTCTATTCTTTGAATGCCTTATGATGCTGCTGTTATGACCTTTTTGTTGATGTAAACCAGTGTTTCTCAAACTTTTTCAGACTAAGGACCACTTTAAGATAAAAAATGTTTTGGGGACCACCTAACCAATGGACCATGTAGTCTTATTCACTGATACAATGGATTGAATATTGTTGTTCAAAATATTACTGTAACACTATGAAAAGTGAAAAGTCTATAATTGCACATAAATGACAATAATTCTCTCTGTCTGTTGCCATTGGAGCTACGTTTATCCATTCCATGGTGGGGCTTGATTTTCTCCCTGGTTCCTCACTGCACAGCCACAAGACTGAGCCTGGGACAATGTTAGTCCCACTGTTTTTATTATCAGTAACAGAGCTGGACATTGATTACATTTTATACAATTAATCTCAGTCTTACTAAAAGAGCTGAACCTATTTTTCCAATTCCAAAGTCACTCTTCCTCCTGTGGCTGTCGTGTTCCTGCTGCTGCTAAGTCTGCCCCAGTCTGCTCACTTCTTTCTTATTTAGGACTACAAAATAGTTATGCTGTACATGTCTCTTTTTTTAGGCATTGGTAAAGTAAAACATCATTGATATGATATGAAAACACCGCGTGTTGCCGCCGATAGCATTAATTAATCGTGTGTATATTTACCAGGCTATATTTAACATCATTAACATACTACACTTTAACAGTTTGTATCTCAGTGATTTTTGGGTCTTTCCACATGAAACAAACTCTGTAAGGAAGCTAAAAGTCTTCTCTGTCAGGCTCTGTGAAATGACTTGTTCTCAGCCCAGCCCTAATTATTAATAAGCTGTCTTGACTTCGTAAAGTTTAGGTGCATTTGCTCAAACAGAGCAAACGCAGTAGCAGTAGTCTGCTACTCTGCTGTGTGCCGCTGGGTCATGTGACAGCAGCGACACAGAGACAGAGGCAGTGCTGCTGAGAGACCTGGAGACGACGGAGGAGCTCACAGTCACCAAAGTTTTCTCTCATTCAGTTTTTCCTCCGTCTGGTAGACAGTCTGCACCTCAGCCATCTCTCTCTAGGACGTGCTCTGTGCGCTGCCCACTCAACTAAAGTTACATGGGGATGTGATAAATGCTGTTACAAAATTGTATTTCTTTATGACATCAGTTCACGGACCACTAGGGGGCGCTGGCAGACCACAGTTTAAGAATTAGAGCGTAAAGCATTTTGTTGAACCTGTTAAGGAATTTTAGATTGAGATACTTGACAAGAAGACAGTGTCTGGATCAATCAGCAAGTTGTCTTTATTTTACTGCACAAGGAGAATGCAGCACAAAGGAGATACAGAGTGCCCCCCAGCAGAAGGTAGTTTTTATACTAAACATACACAAAGGAGGGAACACGTGTCCCAGAGTCACCAGCATATCTTAAGACTTTTGCTCTAATCTATAAGAAGACACCATGTCCTGACCTAGTGTGCACTAAGAGACAACATGCTTTGGCCTTACATGGGCCTACATGTGCATTTGTTTACAAGATTAAGGCTAAAGCCTGGGAAACACACAGTACACATCATTCATTCAACCAGTTTAGGATCAAATAAATGTCATATCAATGAATGAGTTCGAAATGCTTTCAAATATTGTGCATAGAGAAAGGAGAAACATGTTAAAACAGCAGTAAGACGTCATTTTATTAAGAAATCACCCATCACGCACACAAAGTTTTAATATCACAGTTGAACTGTTGATGAACAGTTGTACATCGTAAGGCATGTTATCACGCTGAATAATAATTAGTAGCTTAGTATTTTCTTGATATAAAGGGTCATTTTTATGTCACGCTGGCTCGTAGTGCGGAGGTCTGGATTAACTCACGGACAGCGCACTTGTGTTTCCATCCAAGCTCAGTGCGCCACAAATCTCCTCCAAATGAGCGTCCACGTCCATATTTCCTCATCGATACCAAAGGAACGATGTGTGAGACTGATAAGCACTAAACACAAACACTACCATGTCATTTAAAAAGGAATATAACCTTTATTTCCTGGTTTGGAAAAGTACGGTCCAAATGAAAAACACCCACAAAACATCGGCTTTATCCCCAGTGACCCGTCCTCAGTAGATCACAGTGCCTCTGAGCCCCGCTTCACTCTACAGCACTGCGCTGACCTATCCTCATCTCACATGTGTGGGCCTGAACCTGAAGTACTACAATTATTGTGGGATGAAATTTTGCGATTATACAATTTTTACGATTATTTACTCTTTTTTTCTCTATGGGACAGAGTACTCAATAAGCTCTGTGCGACGCAGTCACACAAATACAATAAACAATAAAGGATAACTAAAGCATGCAAAGTGAGGGATGTGCAAAATACTACTACACACAGGAGTGATGGGGCTGAAGTGAGAAACTCTATAACCAAACCCTCCACCAGATGGGTGACCACGCTCAGACCAGGCCCTGCAGCAGAGGAAAAACATTAAAAACAAACACTGAGGGCAAGGACCAAAATTAGTAACAAACTATGGCTAACTTTAAATATATGATTATGGGAACATAATTCTTTATTCTATATTCAGGATCCCCATAAGATATTACTAGTGCTGCATGATTAATCTAATCGCAATCGTGATGTCACGCTGTGCGATTACGTAACCGCGTAAAAGACTGCGATTTAATGTAAACCAATGTGGAGTAAGGTGATTCCACATCCACTCGCTGTGGGCAGCCGCAGTGTAACATGCGAGCTGTATGGGGCTCAAATAAGTTGTAGACACAGGACAAAACTCGGAGGCAAGTATTTCTTTGGAGCACGGCAACACGTCTCTGTTTATCGCCTGGCACTCAGAGAACTGACAACAAGAGCGTGGGAAAAACATGAACCAAAACAGGTTCAAAGTGAATGGAGCAGGCGCAGCTTCCATGTGGTGGAAGGTCATATATACATATATATATATATATATATATATATATATATATATATATATATATATATATATATATATATAGCCCCAATAAGCACCATCACGCTGAGCGAGGCAGCAACTGACCTGAGAGATAAGATCATGGCTAAAATGAAGACCAGGCAACCCCGACACCAGTTACACAGGCTGAGTGAAGTACCTTCAGAAAGTCTCTTTGAAGATGTGAATGAAGCGTTGGGAACAATACGACCATCACTGAAACCAATGAGCTGATGAACTTCAGCAGCAGTGATCCTTGAGGAGCTTGGCTATCAACCAAAGAGCAACCATAAAGATCCATATCCACCATGGAAAAGAAGGTTGGAGACTAAAATCAAGGCAACTCGGAGAGAAGTGAGCCAACTGTCAGAGCTCCAGAAAGGTGCAATGAAACAACAAGCACCCAAGAGGTACAGCCAGATGCCCTACCTGAAGCACTGGAAACTGCCAAACAAAGACTCCAAGCCTTGGCCACTGACTAAAGAGCAATAGCAAGGCGAATAAACCGGCTGTTCTCAACTCAACCAGCTAAAGTGTACTCTCAGTGGCAGGGTAATAACAACAGAGCAGACCCACCAAGGCTGGAGACTGAACAATACTGGAAAGGCATCACACAACAACAACAGTGCACAGTGGCTAAGAGCAGACCACAGCAACCTCCCTGAACAAGAACCAGTAACCATCACAGTGGCAGACATCCAACAAAGAGTCTCAGGTATGATCCACACCTACTGGCTGAAAAAGCTAACTTCACTCCATGAGCGCCTGGCAGCACAAATGAACCAGCTGCTAAAGGATGGGACCCACCCTGAATGGCTCACTGAAGGCCGGACAATCCTGATCCAGAAGGATCCCCTGAAGGGAACGGCCCCATCCAACTATCGACCAATAACCTGTCTCCCCACCACATGGAAGATAAGTGGGCACATGGATCAATACATGAGCACATAGATCAATACATGAGCACATGGATCAATACATGAGCACATGGATCAATACATGAGCACAGCACAGAAGGGCATTGGTAAAACACCAGAGGAGCTAAACACCAGCTGCTGGTGATAGAACAGTCGCTCAGGATAGCAAAGCCAGACACACTAATCTGTGCACCGCCTCACTTAAATCACCTTTCTTCCCCATTCTGATGCTGGGTTTGAACTGCAGCAGATTGTCTTGACCATGTCTACAGCCTAAATCCATTGAGTTGCTGCCATGTGATTGGCTGATTAAAAATTTGCATTAACGAGCAGTTGGACAGGTGTGCCTAATAAAGTAGCCGGTGAGTGTATATGCCTGTGCCTGGTGCACACTAATCTGTGATTACAAGAAAGCCTATGACTCAATGCCACACACATGGATCATGGAATGCTTGGAGATGTATAACATCAACAGGACTCTAAGAGCCTTCATTGCAAACTCGATGAGGCAGTGGAAGACCACCCTTGAGGCCAACTGCAAGCCAATTGCACAAGTGTCCATCAAATGTGGGATATACCAAGGAGATGCTCTGTCCCCGCTGCTGTTCTGCATAGGTCTGAACCCCCTCAGCCAGATAATCACCAAGACTGGCTATGGATACCGACTCAGGAACGGGGCCACCATCAGTCACCTCCTCTACATGGATGATATCAAGCTGTACGCCAAGAGCGAGAGAGACATTGACTCACTGATCCACACAACCAGGATCTACAGCAATGACATCGGAATGTCATTCGGACTTGAGAAGTGTGGACGGATGGTAACAAAGAGAGGGAAGGTAGTCCATACAGCAGGGGTCCCACTCCCAGACGGCAGAATAGCAGACATTGAGGACAGCTACAAGTACCTTGGAATCCAACAAGCAAATGGCAACCTGGACCAGGCCACAAGAAAAGCAGCCACAGCCAAATACCTCCAACGAGTAAGGCAAGTCCTAAGGAGTCAGCTCAATGGCAAGAACAAAGTCCGGGCAATCAACAGCTATGTCCTGCCGGTCATCAGATCCCTGTGGGAATAATAAGCTGGCCAAAGGAAGAGATTCAGACCACAGATGTGAAAACACGAAAGCTCCTAACCATGCATGGAGGGTTCCACCCCAAATCCAGCCCTGAGACTGTACACTAAGCACAAGGAAGGAGGCAGAGGACTGGTGAGAGTCAGAACCACTGTCCAGGATCAAACATCCAAGATCCTTGACTACATCAGGAAGATGGCCTCAACTGATGAAGTTCTCAGTGAATGTCTCAGGCAGTGGAAAACAGAGGACGAGGTGCTGGAGGAACCATCATGGGAGGAAAAGCCCCTACATGGGATGTACCATCGACAGATAACTGAAGTGGCTGACATCCAGAAATCCTACCAATGGCTAGAAAGGACTGGACTGAAGGACAGCACAGAGGCACTGATCATGGCTGCACAGGAGCAGGAGCAGCAGAGAGGCCCAGATCTACACAAGACAAGAGCCCAGGTGCAGACCTGAGACAATCCAGCACAGAACTGTACTAGTGTACAGGAACATCTGTGCAGAGGATAGTGTACAGGAACATCTGTGCAGAGGATAGTGTACAGGAACATCTGTGCAGAGGATAGTGTACAGAAACATCTGTGCAGAGGATAGTGTACAGGAACATCTGTGCAGAGGATAGTGTACAGGAACATCTGTGCAGAGCATAGTGTAGAGGAACATCTGTGCAGAGGATAGTGTACAGGAACATCTGTGCAGAGGATAGTGTACAGGAACATCTGTGCAGAGTACAGTGTACAGGAACATCTGTGCAGAGGATAGTGTACAGGAACATCTGTGCAGAGGATAGTGTACAGGAACATCTGCGCAGAGGATAGTGTACAGAAACATCTGCGCAGAGGATAGTGTACAGAAACATCTGTGCAGAGGATAGTGTACAGAAACATCTGCGCAGAGGCTAGTGTACAGAAACATCTGTGCAGAGGATAGTGTACAGAAACATCTGTGCAGAGGAGAGTGTACAGAAACATCTGTGCAGAGGATAGTGTACAGAAACATCTGTGCAGAGGATAGTGTACAGAAACATCTGTGCAGAGGAGAGTGTACAGGAACATCTGTGCAGAGGATAGTGTACAGAAACATCTGTGCAGAGGAGAGTGTACAGGAACATCTGTGCAGAGGATAGTGTACAGGAACATCTGTGCAGAGTACAGTCTGGAAGTCCCGAGGTCAAGGTGGGAAACACCTCCAAAGGTGATAGAGAACGACCGAGCTAAGATCCTGTGGGACTTCCAGATCCAGATCCAGATCCAGATCCAGACAGACAGAATGGTAATGGCAAACCAAGCAGACATTGTGGTGATGGTTGTGGTTGACATCGCAATACCAAGCGATTGTAACATCAGGAAAAAAGAACATGAGAAACTAGAGAAGTACCAAAGCCTCAAAGAAGAACTTGAGAAGGCCTGGAAAGAGAAGGCAACAGTGGTGCCTGTGGTCATCGGAGCACTCGGGGCAGTAACCCCCAAACTGGAAGAGTGGCTACAGCAGATCCCAACATCAGACATCTCAGTCCAGAAGACTCAGTCCTAGGAACAGCAAAGATACTGCGCAGAACCCTCAAGCTCCCAGGCCTCTGGTAGAGGACCCGAGCTTGGATGGATGAAACCACCCACAGAGGGCAAGGGACAATATATATATATCCAGGGAGGCGTCCTGGGGTCATCCGAAACAGATGCATGAGCCACCTCAGCTGACTCCTCTCAATGTGGAGGAGCAGCGGCTCTACTCCGAGCCCCTCCCGGGTGACAGAGCTCCTCACCCTCTCTCTAAGGGAGCGCCCTGCGGAGGAAACTCATTTCGGCCCCTTGTATCCAGGATCTTGTCCTTTCGGTCATGACTCAAAGCTCATGACCATAGGTGAGAGTAGGAACATAGGTGAGAGTAGGAACATAGGTGAGAGGAGGAACATAGGTGAGAGTAGGAACATAGGTGAGAGTAGGAACATAGGTGAGAGGAGGAACATAGGTGAGAGGAGGAACATAGGTGAGAGGAGGAACATAGGTGAGAGGTGGAACATAGGTGAGAGGAGGAACATAGGTGAGAGTAGGAACATAGGTGAGAGGAGGAACATAGGTGAGAGGAGGAACATAGGTGAGAGGAGGAACATAGGTGAGAGGTGGAACATAGGTGAGAGGAGGAACATAGGTGAGAGGAGGAACATAGGTGAGAAGTGGAACATAGGTGAGAGGAGGAACATAGGTGAGAGTAGGAACATAGGTGAGAGGAGGAACATAGGTGAGAGGAGGAACATAGGTGAGAGGAGGAACATAGGTGAGAGGAGGAACATAGGTGAGAGGTGGAACATAGGTGAGAGGAGGAACATAGGTGAGAGTAGGAACATAGGTGAGAGTAGGAACATAGGTGAGAGGAGGAACATAGGTGAGAGGAGGAACATAGGTGAGAGGAGGAACATAGGTGAGAGTAGGAACATAGGTGAGAGGAGGAACATAGGTGAGAGGAGGAACATAGGTGAGAGGTGGAACATAGGTGAGAGGAGGAACATAGGTGAGAGGTGGAACATAGGTGAGAGTAGGAACATAGGTGAGAGGAGGAACATAGGTGAGAGTAGGAACATAGGTGAGAGTAGGAACATAGGTGAGAGTAGGAACATAGGTGAGAGTAGGAACATAGGTGAGAGTAGGAACATAGGTGAGAGGAGGAACATAGGTGAGAGGAGGAACATAGGTGAGAGGTGGAACATAGGTGAGAGTAGGAACATAGGTGAGAGTAGGAACATAGGTGAGAGTAGGAACATAGGTGAGAGTAGGAACATAGGTGAGAGGAGGAACATAGGTGAGAGGAGGAACATAGGTGAGAGGTGGAACATAGGTGAGAGTAGGAACATAGGTGAGAGGAGGAACATAGGTGAGAGGTGGAACATAGGTGAGAGGAGGAACATAGGTGAGAGGTGGAACATAGGTGAGAGGAGGAACATAGGTGAGAGGAGGAACATAGGTGAGAGGAGGAACATAGGTGAGAGTAGGAACATAGGTGAGAGGAGGAACATAGGTGAGAGTAGGAACATAGGTGAGAGGAGGAACATAGGTGAGAGGAGGAACATGGGTGAGAGGAGGAACATAGGTGAGAGGTGGAACATAGGTGAGAGGAGGAACATAGGTGAGAGGAGGAACATAGGTGAGAGGAGGAACATAGGTGAGAGGAGGAACATAGGTGAGAGGAGGAACATAGGTGATACAACCATTGCCAGTTATGTGTCACAGTATCATCTGTAAAGCCTGTGCTGGAGCTTCTGAAAGGTGAACTTTTAGCACCTTGCCCAAATGACACTGAACTCACTGCAAATATAAAGAACAATGTGTGCAAGGTGTTGTCAGAAAAATACAACCCTCCTGAAATCCAAAACATCTTGAGAAAAGTCGCCGTCCTGGACCCAAGGTACCATGAAAGCATGGAGGATGCAGAAGTCTTGGAAAATGTCAAACAAGAACTTGTGAACAAGGTGCTAAACATGGATGGAAAAAAAAGAAGAAGTGGGAGCACCAGCAGTGATGACAGGGATGCGGGAGAAGATTCTGAAGTTGTACCACCTACAAAGAAAAAAAGACTGAGTGACGTCCTGCAAAATAGAAGATCCCAGCTGACTCAGGCCCAGAATATTACGGTACCATTAAGAGTGCAGGCAAATACTGAACTGACAGAGTACCTTCAGGAAGAAGCTTCATCATCTGTTCCTTTTGGTATGGTGGCGTGATAACCAGACAAGGTTTCCTTTAATGGCCTAGGTTGCAAAAAAATATAAAAAATATAAGTGCATTTGTGCAGCTAGCACTAGCTCAGAGTGAATGTTTAGCACAGCTGGTAACATTGCTACCCCAGAGAGATCTTGCCTTAAACCACACAAGGTAAACATGTTGGTGTTCCTTGCTCGTAACTGTGAAGATCACACTATTTGTGTAGTTTCATTACACGAGACTAGATTTATGAATAGATTTTCTGTTGTGAACAAATAAGTGACAAACTTTGTTACTTGTTATCTATGCGTTGTTGTACCCTTAAAGGGTATGTTGCAGAACTTGCACTTTTTAATGTTATACAGAATTTTATTTTAATAACTTTATACACCACTTAAGTGTTGTACCTTTTAAGGGTATGTTGACATTTTGTTTCATTTTTAATGGCATACAGTAGTGCTGCACGATTTGATGAAAATGTGCGATTGCGATTATTGTGGACAATATTGCAATTTGTGATTGCGATTACGATATTATAAATGAATGGTGTCATGAGTCTACTTGCTTCAACAGACAACACAGAGAATAACTATAGTTTGTGTATTTCTCAACACTAAACATACACATGACAAAAAGATTACAGACAGTTTTTTTCCAAATAACTTAATATCAAAAAATAAATAAAAGTTTGAAAATAAAGATATTTCTGCAAATAGAATGTCATTATAAACTCAAATGCCTCAAATGCTGGCAATTATGTAAACCTGTTAAGTACTACTGAAAAAAGTTTATCTCCTGTCCAGCGTGCGGATCATATTTTGAAACCCCTCCTTATTAACTGTATAAATCTGCACCATGTCTCGTGCCAAATTGTTATGGAGTCTATGATTTCCCTATGTCTTTTTGAGGTCTTTTCGTATGGCGTGACACTTGTGTACAAATGTATCTGTGATTGTATGTTGTGGTTCTTTCTGGCGGTTTTCAGTTTTATCTTTCACGTTACTTGTTTGGGCTTTTATTTGCATGCACTCGTTGTATTTTTCTCTGTGGTCTCAAATGTTGATAGAGATTGGTCGTATTACGTCGGGATGTAGCGACTTTAGCGTTGCAGGTTTTACACAGCGCGTGTTGTTGTTCAGCGTCGTCGTACCTGAATCCAAACTATCCACCAACTCTGCTTTTACACTTCGCATGTTACACTGCGGCTGCCCACAGCGAGTGGATGTGGCGTCTCCTTACTCCACATTGGTTTACATTAAATCACAAATCGCAGTCTTTTACGCGGTTACGTAATCGCACAGCGTGACATCGCAATTGCGATTGCGATTAGATTAATCGTGCAGCATTAGCATACAGTGTTTTTCTTGTCAATATATCGTCTTTCAAAATTTTATATTGTAACAGGCCTACCTACAATACTGCCTCATAGTTTTTTACAGGCTGTGGGCAGCTGTAAAGACGGCACATTTTTGATACTTTTCCAAATCTAATAAAAATATCTAATTTAGATACTTGTTTTAGTATTGATTAGTAACTCAGGCACAATTAAGCACAAAGACTTTCACTTTAACACTGAGAACCTGCACCAACACTCTGCTGTTTGTGTTCCAGGTTCCCATGATGCACTGGGGCAGGAGGTGGTGACGGTGTATGAGGGGGCGGAGTCTGTGTCTCTGCCGTTCATCATGCCCCAACCTCCGAAGAACTCTCCCTCACTTCTGTGGAGTCGAGGAGAGTCAGAGGAGGTTCACCTCAGAGACGGTCAGAGAGACGACCTCCGTGATCAGAGTCCTGTGTTTAGGCACCGCACCAGGATGACCCCAGACGCTTTTCAGACCGGGAACCTGACGTTGGTCCTGATGAAACCCACCATCAATGACACTGGCAGCTACACCTGTGTGGTTAAGGAAGATTACAAAGAAGTGGGACGCACCACTGTGGCTCTGGCTGTACAAAGAAAAGGTAAAACTGTCCGTTATTGTAATCATTTCATAATTCAAATTAAAAAGACAAAGCAGTACACACCACAGAACAAACTCTAACTCCCTGATACAGGCCTAAGGTTCAGGTCGCACTCACACTGGGCCAGGTGAGCTGAGCCCAGACACAACTGTGGCTGTACAGTTTTATTTCATCAGAAAAGTGAGCTTGAGGTGTGAATATGGAGTTTATTCATTTTTTACTGTGGGAAGATCAGTTGTACATAGCTTGTAGTTGTGCGTGGGCAACTGTGCCATGGCCCACCTCCTCCAACTGTGTCAAAGTCCTGAAGTGTTCTGGGCCTGAGCGGAGCCCTCACTTCAGCCAAATGTCCCGTGCTTTAGGGGCGTCCTGGGTCTGGGTACAGTACGGTTGTCCTACTGTGAGTGCTCCCCTCGTTTCAAAAAAGATGTGACTCAAGTAATGTCTTTAGTAAACTGGGAGCCCTTTTGAAGTTTTACACCATAAATTCTGCA
Organism: Bostrychus sinensis; assembly: GCA_020698575.1. Lineage (NCBI taxonomy): Eukaryota > Metazoa > Chordata > Actinopteri > Gobiiformes > Eleotridae > Bostrychus > Bostrychus sinensis. The sequence continues at coordinate 343,693 of CM036252.1, forward strand.
TCATTTGCTCCAGTATTCATTAATCAGAATCTATAATTTGGAGGACAGACAGGAGGCACTCTTTCCAACAGGTCCTAACAGTTTCTCCTGTTTCCTCAGACCCTCCAGTCCAGTTTCCAGTGGGTGCTAGTGTCGGAGGAGCGGTTGCTGCTGTTCTGGTTCTGTTGCCTGTTGTTCTGTTGCTGTTGTGGAGGATGACGCTCAGCTCTAAAGGTTGGTGGAGCCAGTTGTGTTTGTCCGTCAGGAAAAACATTCAAAATACGCAGTGTAGGATCAAGGAGGATCAGTTTCCCAATAACCTGACTCTACATATTCAGTATTTTACTCCAGAAGTTAGACACTCTCACATACAGTGATACAACGAGCCTTTCTGAACTCCACATTTAATGCATGTGTCTGGAATGTTTGGGTTAAAGCGATTAATCGGGGTAATGTACTAGTCTAGTTAGCCATTTATATTGCAGAAGTTTAGATTGGGTGTTTATTGTTTGAGTCTGGGGTGCACAGTGGCAGAGCGGTTAACGTTCTCGCCTCCCAGCCAGAACTGGAACTCTCTGGGTGGAGTCTGCAGGTCCTCCCCGTGTTACCGTGGGTTCTCTCCCCGGGTTCTCCGGCTTCCTCCCACCGTCCAAAGACATGCATGTGTTGGTGAATTGGTGACTCTAAATTGCCCCTAGTGAATGAATGTGAGAGTGAATGGTTGTCTGTCTGTGTTTGTCTCTGTGTCAGCCCTGCGACAAGCTGGCCCCTGTCCAGGCTGGGCCCCGCCTACGGCCCAAAGTTACTGGGATAGACTCCAGTCACCCGCGACCCCTGATGGGAATAAGTGGTAGAAAATGAATAAATTAATGAATGAATGAATGTTTGAGTCTGAGCCAAAGAGCATGTCCTGCGCCAGACATCCTCTGGTACAGTGGGTATGGAAAGTACTCACTCCCTTAAATTTTTCACTCTTTGTTATATTGCAGCCATTTGCCAAAATCATTTAAGTTTATTTTTTTCCTCATTTATGTCCACACAGCACCCCATATTGACAGAGAAACACAAAATTGTAGACATTTTTGCAAAATTATTAAAAAAGAAAAAATGATATATCACACAGCCATAAGTATTCAGAGCCGTTGCTGTGACCCTCATATTTAACTCGGGTTCTGTCCATTTCTTCTGCTCATCCTTGAGATGGTTCCTTCATTGGAGTTCAGCTGTGTTTGATTAAACTGATTGGACTTCATCAGGAAGGCCACACATCTGTCTGTATCAGAGCTTACAGCTCACAGTGCAGCTCAGAGCAAATGAGAATCATGAGGTCAAAGGAACTGCCTGAAGAGCTCAGAGACAGAACTGTGGCAAGGCACAGATCTGGCCATGGTTACAAAAACATTTCTGCTGCACTTAAGTTTCCTAAGAGCACAGTGGCCTCTATAATCCTTACATGGAAGACGTTTGGGACGAACAGAACCCTTCCTAGAGCTGGCCGTCCGCCAAACTGAGCGAACGGGGGAGAAGGGCCTTGGTGAGAGGTAAAGAAGAACCCAAAGATCACTGTGGCTGAGCTCTAGAGATGCAGTCAGGAGATGGGAGAAAGTTCTAGAAAGTCAACCATCACTGCAGCCCTCCACCAGTCGGGGCTTTATGGCAGAGCGGCCCAAGCCTCTCCTCAGCAAGGAGGTGGAAATGGCTGCAATATAACAGAGTGAAAAATTTAAGGAGGTCTGAATACTTTCCGTACCCACTGTATATTCACTTGTAAATAATTTTTCCATGCTTCCAGTAGTGATTGTGCCATTTCCTTGCAATTGTCTGCAAACTGTATAATACAGAGACCTGACCTCTTCCATTTGAATGATTTATGACAATATTTTCAAGAGTAGATAACAGAGGGCCTTTCAAGCAGGTACCCTGCTGGGTCTTAACAAAATTTCTCAGTTGAAGATATTTGACAAAAATGTTTTGATGCAATACCAAAAGAGTCTTTTGACTGCTCAAAAGACATAAAAGTATCCTCTTTGTACAGATCAGACACATATATTATACCTTGATTAAACCAAAATCTAAAACCCAGGTTGGCCCTACTGGGTGGAAAATTATCATTACCAAAAACTGGAGTGAAATGGTACAGTTGTTGCGATTCTTCCATGTATTCGTGAGCAACATACCATATCTTAATTGTGTTTTTAAAGAAAGGATTTGTAGTCTTTTTGATAAGTTTCTTCTTATCAGCTGAGTAAAGGTACACATTTAGCGGAATATTGATAGAGACTCCAATGAGACCCACGCAGGTGTCTAGTCTGTAACAAAGTAAAACAATGCAACTCTGATTTGTGCAGCCCAAAACTATCAAATAAAGTTTGGTAATTCTAGCCCCCCTCTATCGTATGGAAGATAACAGTAATGAGAGTCTAAGCCTAGGTCGTTTGTTATTCCAGATAAAATTTGTAAACAGTTTTCTCAAGGTTTGAAAAAGAGAGGCTGGCGGAGATAGTGGGGTTGACTGAAAAAGGTAAGGATAATTAGGAAGGATTGACATTTTTAGTATGTGGATACGGCCAATCAAAGATAAAAGTAATTTCATTCATCTGCTTATAAACTGTGAAAATGTCTCAGTGAGGGGGTCATAGTTGTTTGCAACAAGCTTGTCGATGGAAGGGGTAATTCTTACTCCTAATTAGGTAAAGCCCATTTGTGACACGAAAAAAGAGTTTGCACTGGGGGATGTTGCCTTTCCTTTTCATTTAGAAAAAATATTACTGATTTACTGTAATTTATTTTATAACCAGAAAATATAACCAGAGTGGCTGTAGCATCTATCAACTTTAAAATAGAAGGTAAGGATGTATCTAAAGAAGAGCAGAACAAAATCACATCATCTGCATACAAACTATACGATGATCTATGGCGCCAAGTTTAATTCCTGAAATACAGTCATGACTATGAACTGCCATAGCTAAGAGCTTGACTGCCAGGGTGAACAAGAGGGGGAGACAAGGGTCACCCCTGACAGGTTCCCCTACGAAGGTTAAAAGGTGCTGAAAAAAGGCCATTAGTTAATATCTCAGCTTGGGGATTTGAATAAAGCAGCTGGATCCATTTTAAAAATGTCTCCTTAAGGGGGACTTCTGGTTGACGGCGGGATGGAGTAAGACGCCTTTTTTCGTGCTCCCACCTCTAACGTTACAACTTTATAATAAATTCATTTTGTGCATTAAAACCACTTGGTAGTTAACGGGCATTGTTTGACTAGTAACTATATAGTGCTCGAAAATGCCCAGCAGGGCTAAGAAAGAGGAGCAGAAGAAGGAAGAATCAACAAACGCGGCTGTTGTGGCTATGCTAACATCGATGCTAGAGGAGCACAAGGCTACGCTCTCCGCAGAATTCATCACAGTGTTCTCAATACTCCAAACTGCTTTGGAGAGTATTAGCACAAGTATCTCTGACCACCAACAGCGTATCTCATCATTGGAGACTGCTCCTAATACTACAGCCCAAGACATGCAAGTTTTAGAGCCAAGCTAGCTTCCGTGGTTGAAGATAATGCTAAGCTGAAAAACAAGCTAATTGACCTGGAAAGCCGGAGCCACCGCAATATCGTCAGAATTGTGGGTCTCCCTGAAGACATTAAAGGACCCTGTCCCACAGCCTTCTTTTCTCAGCTACTGGTGGAGTGATGAAGGAAGTGTACAACTTAGGGCTTAGGCCCGTGCTTCGCTACCCTGTTTAACTGTTTATCATGACCAAAGAAGGGAGTCAGAGACAGCTTGCTTCTCCTCAGGACGCCAGGAATTACATGGAGTCGCACCGTGACCGTTCGCAGAAATCCGGCTCTCCTGTGGACTAATTCCACTGATGTATTGGTACTGTTATCTTTATGCTGCTTGTGTTGTTATAGCCATTTCATGTAACTTTATAATTGACATGTTGTCACAAAATATATTCTGCTGTGGTCTAATGTTTGGGTTATACCATGTGAGATTTTATTTTTCTAATGTGTTTTTATACACATATTGCTTTATTTTTTCATGTTTACCCTATAGTTATATAAGCCGGTTATGTTCTAAGTGCACCTTTTAGCTTGTCAACTGGTATTTGTACAGGATGTTTGCTTTTTATACTTTAAGTACAGGATACTTTTTTGGATAGGTCGTCAAGTAGGACTGCTTCATTATCTAATGCAGCTAAAACTCTTGATGTCTTCAAGACCCAGTTGGGTCTTTTCGATCCATGGAGACAGGAATCGTACAGCTAAGCAGTTTTCATTTTTTTCTCATGTCCATCATACATATACACGTATAGACTTTTTCCTTATGGACATTAGATTGCCTTCTAAAATAAAAGCCTGTGATTATCACAGCCTCGCTTGATTTGGGGGATCGATTCTGCCCTTTCTGGCAGTGGAGGTTTAACTCTACACTCCTAGTAGAAGAAGATTACAGTTTCTGAGGGCCCAGTTATCCCTATTTTTTTAACTTAGTGACTCACCTGAAATAACAAGAAGCACACTTTGGGAGGTCTCTAAGGCTTATGTGAGAGGCCAGCTTATAAGCTTTATTTCTAATCAAAAACAAATTAAATAGACCCTTTTCACGTGACGTCAGACAACTTCCATTTTGAGACGATGGGATGTATCTTCATTTCCGGTGCCGCGCTTCTCCCATAAGAAATTTACCCAGACTTTTTTCAAATTGCCGTTTACAAGTTTACACAATAAACAGCGATTTTCAAATGAATATTTACCCACAAAACGTTCAAAACTTGCGAAAGGATATTAATTCTTCAATGAAGGATACTTGGATTATGAGGTGAGTGCTTTGTTATGTAGCTAGATAGCGTTAGCAACATGGCTAAGTGATAGAGCTGCGCTGTAAAACAGTGTTAGATCATGTCATGATCTGAGTTTATCTGAATATTTGACAATCTGCTTATCAGGAAATACCACTGGATAGTACTACAGTATATTTTCATTTAGTAAAGCTAAGCATTAACAACTACTAGCTTTAGCTACAAGACAAAACACTTACCTTCATAATCAAATAAGTAACCTTCAATGAAAAATGTATATCCTTTTTTGAGTTTTGACCGTTTTGTCAGTGAATTTTCATCAGCAAATCTCTGTACATCATGTAGCCTTATATTTGGCAAATTTTTAAGACTCCGAGTAAATTCCATACTGGAAATGAAGATACATCCCATCGTCTCAAAACGGAAGTTGTCTGACGTCATCGTGAAAAGGGTGGTTGGATGCTTATTCAGTATCATTATTCACCAGTATTGTTTAGGTTGCTACAAAATGTTCCACTCAGTTTGAATGTAACATGCCTTAAACTTAGTTAAATTGAAGTGGAGTAAAACACATTTCTTTGTATGGTATTTACTTTGTGTTTAGCAGTAATTTGATATCCCCCACAATCTCTGCAGAGGACCGAGGGCCGTCCCGTTTTAACACAGAGTTATATACACCCAGGCCTTTGTTCTCTCAGCTCTTCTGCTCTTCTCTCTTCAGCGTTTTCTTCTTGCCGGTGATTTTCACGATAAGTCATCAAAACCTTTGTTTGATAGTTTCAAGTATCATTTTTGTAGTTTATTTTGAAAAGCCTCGCGCCGCGCAACATCCACCATCTTTAACCATTGCTGCCTTGACCAAAGCGGCTGTTTCAAGAAGTTATACTTCTAAAGTTTTGGGGTCGCCGTGAAAGTATTTTTATTGAATTTTTACTTTTGGCATTAAAAGGACATTCGCCAAACTCTGAGACTTTGACGCTGCCTTACGCTGAACAACAGCTAAACTCTCCCTGAGCGGCATCACACTCGCTGTTAACGGGACACCTGGAGACTGGCTGTGGAGCCTTGGAGGACAAACCTTATGAACCGCGCTTGGACCGGGACGACCAGGCCTGTGACCCCCGCGGATCCAGAAGGACGAGGACCAACATCTGAGCCCCGACTGAACCCGGAGGCTGCTGTCGTCATCGTCCTCTCTCCTGCTCTGAGTACAGTAAGCCCAGTGTTATGTGACAGAGTTGGCGTTAATAGTCTCAGAGTCTCATTCCACCTTTATTCCCTAAATCTCCAATAATTTAATAAGTCACACCATAACTTTACTCCACTACAATTCATCATAATAATCAGTAATTCTGCATAACGGTTCTGTTCAAAATTACATTCCTTTCAATATTTACCTGTGCCTCAGTACATTATTCTGCCTAATTGTGTAAATAAACTTTATACTTAATCTAAATTAAGTTGAGTTGGTGGTTTTTATCTATGATACTGAGTCGCTGCTGGTTAACCTTTCCCTCCTTAGACATTAGTTTAGGTGTTTTACTCTACATGTCAGCACAAGGCTGACTGGTACCGATGCAGAATTATTACTCTTAATCTTTGTCTTAAGTATGTATTTTATATGTATGCTACAGCATCCTCACAGTGAACTTGATGTTCTGGTCCACAGCATTAATATGCCTTGTGAAAGCTTCCACTGGATTTTGATCTTCACCCAGGTGTCGTCCACGTATCTGAACCAGTGACTAGGAGTTGAACCTGGAAATGAGTCCAGAGCTCTCCTCTCAGCCTCCTCCATGTACAGATGAGCCACAATGGAGGAGACTGGGAGCCCATAGCACAGCCGTGTTTTTGCTGTAGAAGTTTCCTCTGAACTGGAAATATGTGGGACACAGCTGCAGTAGTTGGCAGATGTGGTCCGGTGTCAGGTTTGTCCTCTCCTGCAGCAGCCTCCTCCTCACAGGTGTTTAGTTAAAAGTGACAGAGTCTGTGCTGCTGACGATGGGTCTGAGAGGTTTTCCCTCCTTGTGAATTTTAGGGAGGCCATAAATGCAGGGAATGGCGTCCCCCGGGTATAGTCTGTAATACAGTTGCTTGTCAATGACTTGGTCTTTCTCCAGCTTCTGTAAACAGTCTATAACCTTCTTCTTGTAGCCACTGGTTGGATCTCTCCTCAGTGTCTCATAGGTGGTAGCATCACTGAGTAAGCTTCACTTTGGCCTCATAGTCCACTGCATTCAGGATCACTGTGCATCTACCTTTGTCTGCTGGCAGAATGTTGATGCTGTGGTCCTTCTCCAGCTGCTGTTAAAGCCTTCCTTTCTTCTGAGGTCAGATTAGAAGGAGGTGGTTTAGCACTGGACAGGGCAGCTGAGACTCTGAGCCTCAATTCTTCAGATTCTCATTCAGCCAACTTGTTTCTCTTTATGGCTGTTCTATTTAGTCTCCTAAACCAATAGAATTTAGTTTCAGGTCTAAAAAACTCCTCCTTCCTAGAAGAATATAAACCAGCTCTCACCAGTTCAATTTCAGAATTGAGAAAGCCTCTTGGATCAGAGGTGAAACCTCTTGAACTTTAAAAAACAAACACCATTTGCACTGTATTTGGGAAGCTGGGTAAATAAACACTGAAAAACTGAACTTTCAATCTCGCAATTGGGTTTTGGAGTTCAGCCCACAACAATGAGTAAGAGAAAAAAACTAATCTAATCTGAGCTAAAGAGCTGCATTATGCCAACCCTGGTCAAGAGACTTATTGTAAGACTTTGAAAAGAAGCTTCAGCTCCAAATGAAGGCGAGTGGTCTTTCCCATTAGAAATTATCTAAAGGCCGACTGATTGGTCAGCCTTTACCCTCTCCTCTGTCCTCTCTCCTGTCTCCTCTGTCCTCTCTCCTGTCTCCTCTGTCCTCTCTCCTGTCTCCTCTGTCCTCTCTTCTGTCTCCTCTGTCCTCTCTCCTGTCTCCTCTGTCCTCTCTTCTGTCTCCTCTGTCCTCTCTCCTGTCTCCTCTGTCCTCGCTCCTGTCTCCTCTGTCCTCTCTCCTGTCTCCTCTGTCCTCGCTCCTGTCTCCTCTGTCCTCTCTCCTGTCTCCTCTGTCCTCTCTCCTGTCTCCTCTGTCCTCTCTCCTGTCTCCTCTGTCCTCTCACCGGGCGGTGTCTAACTCCTTTGTTTTTTGTCTCAGGTGAACAGGTGACAGTGTTTGATGGAGAGGATTCTGTGTCTCTACCGTTCCACACCCGGAGGTCCCTCCTGTCCTCCCAGCCCTCGGTCGAGTGGAGACGAGGGACAGAGACAGTCCACCTCAGAGAGCAGCAGGGAGATGTCCTCAGTGGACAGAGTGATGAGTTTAAGGACCGTACTGAGATGAAGCCTGATGCTCTGAAGACCGGGGACCTCACGTTGGTCCTGAAATATCCCAGAGTCTCTGACATGTGGGACCTACTACCTGTGAGGTTAAAGTCTGCTGCATTGTAGTGAGACGCTTCTCTGTGGAACTGAAAGTCAAAAGTAAGAAGTTCCTCTCATTCTTTTGAACATCTGTTTATTAAAATCCTGTTGGACAATGCAGACCTGATCCTGATAAAACTCTGAGGGCCAGATCTTAGTGCAGGCAGTGGTTTAGACGGCGCAGACGTTCGTCTGGAGGCTTGACGTGGCGTTTTAAACTCAGTATGATGTGAGTTCGGGCCTTCAGCTGCTCAGCTCTCAGACTCTGGAACCCACTGGCACTATACATCCGGACTTTGGACTCACTAAACATGTTTAAATTCCACCTCAAAACCAGAAATTACATTAACCGAGAATTTTCCATCATTGATGGATTTTTTATAGCTGTGACTGGACTTATCCGTGTGTGGGTGACAGGCCGAATCACGCTAAAACTAAAACTAAAACACCAAAAAGCCATAAAACACTGTGGACTAAGAACAGATAGCTCTGTGCTCTGCAGCCTGTGGCCTGCAAAGTCTGAAATGGGCACAAAACGCTGGTGTGGTGAGCTTTAAGGTTCCAATAAACACACCCTTCTCCTTTTGCTTTCGTTTCTTTTTAGTGACTGCTGTGGAGCGCACAGTCTTCTCTACAGCTTCACAGGCTCCTGGCTCTCATCCTGTGACCCTCAGCGCGTTAGCTGTAGCTCCAATATGCATTTCAGTAAAAGAACAACGCTGTGACTTATCTCATAGTAACCAAAATCAGATATGGACAAACTTCAACAGTTTTACCGAGTCCTGGCTATAAACAGGGTCCACACATGTTTCCAAATAAACACGCCACTCTGGGTCTGTGCTGCTCTGTGCACGATGAGAATTTAACGGGGAACATCTAAAGGTAGGACATGCACAGTGCATACAGTTGTATACTCCAGCTGCAAACGCCTCTGGTCTGAGTGTACCCTGCAGCTCAGTGAGCAGAGGAAATAGTGTAAAGTTTGTATGGGGTTAAAGTATTGTTGTGGGATATATTTAGTATTCTTATCAATAAAATCGTATTGTAGTCATTACTATTTAATAAGCCTATTAATAATAATATGCACGTACCCTTTACATTGATGGAAAAAATAGCTCATGATGGAACATATTTTGACCCTGTCCATCAAAATGACAGATGGTAATTATCTCTAACAAAACCACTGCTCAAAACACACTTCTGCAAAGTTGCTCATTCTATGGCTTCAGAAAAACGACACAAATCGAGGGACGCAATAAATACATCCACCAGCAGATTATTTTAATTCACGTGCGTCTACTACTGTCCACGTGCACTCTGAACGTCCCACGTGCACAGAATGACTGACCACGAGCGTGCGTGCTGCTCTTCCTCGCCCCGATGTTCTCTCCTGCCCCTGTGGTGTGAAATTCTGCTCGAGCGTGGATCAGATCCTGCTCGCTCGTCTAAAAGTTTTGTCAGTTCGGGGGCGGGACCCTCCGGGAAGCACAGATCGGCATATGATTGGTCACTGTTCAGCTAGCCCCGCCCCCGTGACCTCTTCACTCTCACCTGACGGCGGCCTGCTGCTAAACGGTGTTTACTCTTCACAGTCAGAGGAGGAGGAGCTTGGTAAGTGTGCATTTATCATAAAAAATTATACATTTCATTATTACAGCGATGTATATGTTGTGAAATAATCCATAAGACCAGGCTCTGAAATAAACGTAATACAAACATGGTTAAAGTTTATTAACTTAGTTTGTGCTAAGCTAATGTTAGCTGCCCACAGCCCTAACCAACAGCCCCGCCCCCTGCCAAATTATGACAGCTATAAAAATCACTTCATCAAACTATAGCACTAGAATACAATGTTTTCTTGCTGTTAATACTTAATAGTGTGTAAAATAAAGCTGTGGTGTGTTATTAAAATAGTGCAGTCACTGGGCATAGACAGCACAGAAACACTTAGTTAATGCTCTCTCTCCACTTAACTGTGATTGTATGTTCATATTTCCTTTGTTAGCCTTTACTTCTGAATATTATCAACTTATTACACATAAGTTACAGCATATTTCACTACAAGCTATTTGGATATACAGTACAGTGATGAATTGTGGATGCGTTTCTTACTCACCTGTGCTCATCACACCTCACTGGCCAGAGCCTCTACAGTCACCATAGTCCTATTAAGTATTAACAGCAAGAAAACATTGTATTCTAGTGCTATAGTTTGATGAAGTGATTTTTATAGCTAATTTGGCAGGGGGCGGGGCTGTTGGTTAGGGCTGTGGGCAGCTAACATTAGCTTAGCACAAACTAAGTTAATAAACTTTAACCATGTTTGTATTACGTTTATTTCAGAGCCTGGTCTTATGGATTATTTCACAACATATACATCGCTGTAATAATGAAATGTATAATTTTTTTATGATAAATGCACACTTACCAAGCTCCTCCTCCTCTGACTGTGAAGAGTAAACACCGTTTAGCAGCAGGCCGCCGTCAGGTGCGAGTGAAGAGGTCACGGGGGCGGGGCTAGCTGAACAGTGACCAATCCTATGCCGATCTGTGCTTCCCGGAGGGTCCCGCCCCCGAACTGACAAAACTTTTAGACGAGCGAGCAGGATCTGATCCACGCTCGAGCAGAATTTCACACCACAGGGGCAGGAGAGAACATCGGGGCGAGGAAGAGCAGCACGCACGCTCGTGGTCAGTCATTCTGTGCACGTGGGACGTTCAGAGTGCACGTGGACAGTAGTAGACGCACGTGAATTAAAATAATCTGCTGGTGGATGTATTTATTGCGTCCCTCGATTTGTGTCGTTTTTCTGAAGCCATACCCAGTTTCATCTGTCTTTTTAAAAATTGTATTTATCTTTTTGCTATTGCTTTTTTAACTGTGAGGTGATTTTGCGTGTTCTGAATGGCGCCAACAAATAACATTTATCATAATATTATTATTATATGTATAATACTTTTACTATATAATAATAATAATAATAATAATAATGTATTTCTATAGTAACTGGGATACTGAGTCATGTAAACGCAGAAACCTGATTTCTGACCTCACCTGACGTATTGAGCAGGTGCGAACTCCAGAGACGCAGCAAAACAAACAAAGTGCAAGTGGTAACTTTGGCACAGCGACTAAAACTTGTACCTGGGTTTTTCAAACTCCTGATCTAGAAATATTCAACAAAGCAGCGCTCTCTACCTAACAATGCAGCCACCTTTCTGCTCATGGCTGGGTCTGGTTACAGTGTCCACCATTCTCTGTCCTCTCTCCTGTCTCCTCTGTCCTCTCTCCTGTCTCCTCTGTCCTCTCTCCTGTCTCCTCTGTCCTCTCTCCTGTCTCCTCTGTCCTCTCTCCTGTCTCCTCTGTCCTCTCTCCTGTTTCCTCTGTCCTCTCTCCTGTCTCCTCTGTCCTCTCTCCTCTGTCCTCTCTCCTGTCTCCTCTGTCCTCTCTCCTGTCTCCTCTGTCCTCTCTCCTCTGTCCTCTCTCCTGTCTCCTCTGTCCTCTCTCCTCTCTCCTCTGTCCTCTCTCCTCTGTCCTCTCTCCTGTCTCCTCTGTCCTCTCTCCTGTCTCCTCTGTCCTCTCTCCTCTGTCCTCTCTCCTGTCTCCTCTGTCCTCTCTCCTCTCTCCTCTGTCCTCTCTCTTGTCTCCTCTGTCCTCTCTCCTGTCTCCTCTGTCCTCTCTCCTGTCTCCTCTGTCCTCTCTCCTGTCTCCTCTGTCCTCTCTCCTGTCTCCTCTGTCCTCTCTCCTCTCTCCTCTGTCCTCTCTCTTGTCTCCTCTGTCCTCTCTCCTGTCTCCTCTGTCCTCTCTCCTGTCTCCTCTGTCCTCTCTCCTGTCTCCTCTGTCCTCTCTCTTGTCTCCTCTGTCCTCTCTCCTGTCTCCTCTGTCCTCTCTCCTGTCTCCTCTGTCCTCTCTCCTGTCTCCTCTGTCCTCTCTCCTGTCTCCTCTGTCCTCTCTCCTGTCTCCTCTGTCCTCTCTCCTGTCTCCTCTGTCCTCTCTCCTGTCTCCTCTGTCCTCTCTCCTGTCTCCTCTGTCCTCTCTCCTGTCTCCTCTGTCCTCTCCTCGGTCGGTGTCTAACTCTGTTGTTTGTGTCTCAGGGTTAATAGTGACCTTTTATGAAGGAGATGATTCTGTGGCTCTTCCGTTCTACATCCAGAGGTCCGTCCTGTCCTCTGAGTCCTGGGTCGAGTGGAGACGAGAAGGTCGTTCCCCAGAGACAGTCCACAGAGAGCAGCAGGGAGATGTCCCCAGTGGACAGAGTGATGAGTTTAAGGACCGTACTGAGATGAACCCTGATGCTCTGAAGACCGGGGACCTCACATTGGTCCTGAAATATCCCAGAGTCTCTGACAGAGGGATCTACTGCTGTGAGGTTAAAGAAGGCTCCACTGTAGTGAGACACTGCTCTGTGGAAGTGAGATTCAAAGGTAAGAAGCTCTTCTCATTCTTTTGAATATCTGTCTTAGGAGTGTAACGGTTCACTAAAATCTCAGTTCATTTCGGATCAGTTTTTTGAAGGGTCTGGGTAGGTACACTTTTGGTACAAAAAAAACACAAAACAAAACAGTAGCACTTTACATTACAACTGGGTAATAGCATAGTAATAAGATGGTAATTATGATTGTAATTGCCAAGTAATTATTTGTGGAAATAACAATGTAATTACCTTATTTGCCCAACCAGTCCACATGTGTTTTGTGGATCTGGAGAAGGCGTTCGACCGTGTCCCTCTTAGTGTCCTTTGGGGGGCACTCTGGGAGTATGGGGTGCGGGCCCCTCTGCTGTCTCTGTACGTCTCTGCATGTCTCTGCATGTCTCTGTACGTCTCTGTATGTCTCTGTATGTCTCTGTATGTCTCTGTACGTCTCTGTATGTCTCTGTACGTCTCTGTATGTCTCTGTATGTCTCTGCTGTCTCTGTATGTCTCTGTATGTCTCTGTATGTCTCTGCATGTCTCTGTACGTCTCTGTATGTCTCTGTATGTCTCTGTATGTCTCTGCTGTCTCTGTATGTCTCTGTATGTCTCTGCTGTCTCTGTATGTCTCTGTATGTCTCTGCATGTCTCTGCATGTCTCTGTATGTCTCTGTACGTCTCTGCATGTCTCTGCATGTCTCTGTATGTCTCTGTATGTCTCTGCATGTGTCTGTATGTCTCTGTATGTCTCTGTATGTCTCTGTACGTCTCTGCATGTCTCTGTATGTCTCTGCATGTCTCTGTATGTCTCTGTATGTCTCTGTATGTCTCTGCTGTCTCTGTATGTCTCTGTATGTCTCTGCTGTCTCTGTATGTCTCTGCTGTCTCTGTATGTCTCTGTATGTCTCTGTATGTCTCTGTATGTCTCTGCTGTCTCTGTATGTCTCTGTATGTCTCTGCTGTCTCTGTATGTCTCTGTATGTCTCTGCTGTCTCTGTATGTCTCTGTATGTCTCTGCATGTCTCTGCATGTCTCTGTATGTCTCTGTACGTCTCTGCATGTCTCTGCATGTCTCTGTATGTCTCTGTATGTCTCTGCATGTGTCTGTATGTCTCTGTATGTCTCTGTATGTCTCTGTACGTCTCTGCATGTCTCTGTATGTCTCGGTACGTCTCTGTACGTCTCTGCATGTCTCTGCATGTCTCTGCATGTGTCTGTACGTCTCTGCATGTCTCTGCATGTCTCTGCACGTCTCTGCACGTCTCTGCATGTCTCTGTATGTCTCTGTATGTCTCTGTATGTCTCTGCATGTCTCTGTACGTCTCTGTATGTCTCTGTATGTCTCTGTATGTCTCTGTACGTCTCTGCACGTCTCTGTACGTCTCTGTACGTCTCTGCACGTCTCTGTACGTCTCTGTACGTCTCTGCACGTCTCTGTACGTCTCTGTACGTCTCTGCACGTCTCTGTACGTCTCTGTACGTCTCTGCATGTCTCTGCATGTCTCTGTATGTCTCTGTACATCTCTGTACGTCTCTGCATGTCTCTGCATGTCTCTGTACGTCTCTGCATGTCTCTGTATGTCTCGGTACGTCTCTGTACGTCTCTGCACGTCTCTGTACGTCTCTGTACGTCTCTGTACGTCTCTGTACGTCTCTGCACGTCTCTGCACGTCTCTCAGGGACAGTGCATATTAATGAACATTTGTGTAAATATGCCAGAGTTAGCCAAAAGGCTTTTTTCCATCTGCTGTCCCTGGACAGATGTTAAAGTCACCCTAAAGAACAAGAGTAAAATGACAGAACTACAAAAATTTTTACAATCAGTAAAAGTACTGTGCTAAAATATTACAACAGAAATACAACAGACCAACAAACAAACAGAACAGGAGACAAAGGACAAAAACACAAAACACACAGGCAAGATGCCAGCAGGGGGCAGCAGAGCAGGGCTTAGTGCTGACCGCTCTGATTGTCAATTAGCCATTTTTTTTATTGGATCTTAAATGTATTGTAAGTATTCAGATTTCTGATTGTAATGGGGGGGGGGGGGGGGGGGGGGGGGATTCTACTCAGAAGCAGCTCGAACAGAAAAAACAGTTTGACCAAATGAAGTCTTTCTGAAGGGAATAATACAGTCCCCTCTCACTGCTCCTCTGGTTCTGCTGTGCTCAGCTGTCCAGATGTTAATAAACTGGCAAAGTGGAGGAGATGATAAACCATGAATAATCTTATATCTGAGACAGATTTGAATACCTGACCATGTTTTCCCAGCTAAGTAAGCTGTGTTTTTGCAGTATTGGGCAGTAATGAGAAGTGTTTGGTTTCCTGTCCAGAGTTTTCACAGTTTGTTTGTAGAGTGTTAGCACAGGTTTTACAGATGTAGCAGCAGCCTGTGACCAAATGGGTAAACAGTAAGTGATATGAGACAAAATCATGGAATACATATATATTTTTGACGCATGTATTGACATTTGATGACGAATGTGTCTATAGTTGCAAAGAGTGAATTTAATGCGTTTACAGACCTTGTTTACATGAGACTTAAATGATAATTTAGAGTCGATTAGAACTCCAAGATATTTGTATTCTGACACAATCTGCAACTTTTCCCCTGAAACAATGTCAGGCTCCACACAAGATTTAATGTTGGACTTGGTTAAGAACATTGCCACTGTTTTAAGGCCTCCATCCACCAAGGCGACGATCGCCCGTCTGAAGTCGTCTGAACGGTTCTTCCACGTCGCTCATTTCCGTCCTTTTGTTCTGTATGCGCCGTCTGCCCCCATCGCTCCAGGACGGAGGCCGTCTGACCAGTTTCCTGACGATTGGCCTTGTTGTTGTTGTTGTTGTTGTTGAATCGTCTTTGGTCTTTGGCACAAAGCGCTCTGATAGGCCTAGCACTACAGCTGCCGCGCCAATCAGCTCACGGGAATTTTAGCGGAAGTGACGGAGTGACGAGAGGTGAAAAGCTCCAAGCGAATTGCGCTGTTGAATCCAAGACTTAACCCACTTTGTGCGCTTTCTTCTCCTTGTTGGCTTCTGTTCTTCTTCAAGTAACAGAGCAGCGGCACCTAATCCACACAAAACAATGTCCAACCCGGCCACTGATCACGCTTCTGTAATGTTCAAACAAACTGAGAACAGTGGCAGACCAAGGCGCGCTACATGCATATGTACTCCACATTGTGTCACTTCCGTTGATCTTTGTTCACTGGCTAGCGCCATCTGCCGCTTTGTGGGGGGGGGCTTATACACGGTCTTTAGGTCGGTTGTTGCTTCGGTGAATGAAGAGGGAAAAAGGTCATGTGACGTGAGGAAACGGGAGGGAACGAGAAGAGACGAGCTGTTGCTCCGTCTTATCGGTGGCAGTCTGGGAGTGGCCTTGGTGGATCCAGGCCTTCAGATGTATTTAACTGTAGGCAAGACTGCTTCAGCCAAGCAGTGATGTTAACCATGGAGTCAGTGAGCTTCTCAGCCACCTGAGAGATATTACTGCCATGTACACAGACTACAGTGTCATCAGCAAACATCTGCACAGAAACATGAGGGCAGACTGATGGGAGGTCATTAATATAAAGTGCAAAAAGCAAAGGTCCTAAAACTGACCCTTGGGGAAGACCAGTGGGCAGTCTAAGGGCTAGTGACTGGTGAGTTTGAACTCGGACACGCTGGGAGCCGGTCAACCAAATATGAGTCAATCCATTTTAGTGTATTAAATGAAAAATGAAAGCTGCATAATTTTGTCAGCAAGATTTTATGATTAACTGTGTCAGAAGCCTTCTTTAGGTCCAGAAACACAGCACCGACAACCCCACCTCCAACAGTGCTCTGATGTTTTCAGTAAAGTAGCAGGTGGCTGTCTCAGTAGAGTTCTTGGCTCTAAAGCTGAACTGCATTGGATGTAGGGCAGCTGTGGTGTTAAGATGGTGGATAATTTGTTTTGCCACTTGCTTCTCCACAGTCTTTGAGACTATTGGCAGTATGCTGATGGGTCGATAGTTTGCCATAGAGTGAGGATCTCCACTTTTGAACATGGATATTTGAGATGGACAGATTGATAATTTTGGTGATGTGGTGTGTGACTGATGCACTGAAGTCCTGGAGCATGACTGCATCCATACCAAACACATGTTTACATCTGGAAGGTCGGAGGGATTTAATGGTCTGTGCTACCTCTGTTTCTGTGAGAGTCATTAAACTGAAAGCTGCTGTACTTGTATCTAATAAACTAACATTTGTGTTTTAGGTGTAAAACATTTTGCTATTTTAGCCACAGAATCTGTAAAATAGTGGTTAAATGCCTCTGCTATAGGTGGGGGATTATTTATCAATTGTTCATTTATTTAATTTCTAGAGTTTTTTGTTCTTTGGGACGATCACCTGTCATTTTTTTTGCTGATTCCATACGGTTTTAAAATTTCCATTTGATTTGTCAATTAAAGGGAGAAAGAAATCTGCCTTTGCTTTCCTTAGAGATCTTACCACTTTATTTATTAACATTGTGAAATGTCCTTTGTCATGTGTTGATTTAGTTTTAATTGCTATTTTAAGGGCATGGTCTCTCTTTTTCATGAGTTTTAAGATGTCCGAGTTTATCCATGGAACAGTATTTTTATGCCTTTTGTGCCTAATTTTCTGTTTAAAGTGTGCAATAGTCCTCTCTAGTGTTTTTAGAAATATTTGGCTGTCCTTCTCATAGTCTCATAGTCAATTAAAGGCAATATGTCATCCCATTGAATTTGTTGCACTGCAGTTATACAGTTTTGATATTTATTTTTTGGAATTCCGATAGTTTGATTTTTGCAAACACATGAATTAAAACGTTTTTTGCTGAGTTTTCTGGCCACAAGAGTTAAATTGTGGTCAGATAGACCTGTTAGCATATTGAATTATTTTACTATTTGTTCTGGCCTATTGCTGAATATAAGGTCAATTTGTGTCCTAGTAGAGTTATTCTTGTTGGACCACGAACAATTTGTGTTGGATCAAACTTATCAGTTATTTGTGTGAGCTTATTTCTAATGGGTAAATCTTCCCAGTTGATGTTAAAATCTTCCATGATAATAATTTCTAAAAGTTGTCATAAAAGTTGTTATCAGCAGAGGGAGGCCTGTAAATTGCAATAGCAGCCAAAGACATTTGTGGTGACAGTGAAACATTCAGACCGAGACATTCGAACTGAATACAGTTTGACCACTGGATTTGCTGACACTGCAATGTGCTTTTAACATAAACCATCACTCCCCCTCCTTTTTTGGAGCCCTCCCTATCTCTCCTAAACACATTATAGCCAGCAATATTCAGAGCTGCCGAAGGAGCATTTTGATTAAGCCAGGTTTCAGAAAAACACAAAAATATCCAAATTTGAGTGCAGTAACAAATGTTGTATTTGCTCACTTTTAGACAGTATGCTTCTTATGTTTAGATGGCCCCCTAAAAAACCCTTTGGTTTAGCATCAGGGTCCCACACTGCTCGTGAATAATTGACCCTAACCCTGAAAGACCTCCCACTTCCGGTTC
This sequence comes from Bostrychus sinensis, assembly GCA_020698575.1. Classification (NCBI taxonomy): domain Eukaryota; kingdom Metazoa; phylum Chordata; class Actinopteri; order Gobiiformes; family Eleotridae; genus Bostrychus; species Bostrychus sinensis. Next base: position 361,850 of record CM036252.1, read on the forward strand.
TTTGCTATCCCTGGATTTAGCCGCTTCCTGTTTACATTTCCTGTTACCATGGGGACGCGTGAAGCGCTCGGATAAGTTTTCGAAGTGGTCGCACAACTTTGGGGTCTAGCTAGTCTAGCATGCCCCCCAGGCCCCGTCAAAACACAGGATCCATCTGACACCCCCGCAAAGTCATCGCCATCCAGGTTCGCTCCCGGCAATCCCCAGGGGACACGCACTGCACCGACCCTAACACCGGCATGGGAAACCCGCGCACACCGATCCACGACATCCGCCACGACACCAGCACAGCTCCCCAGCGTCTCATTCACGGTATCACCGGACAAAGACGACGGACAAGAAAGGTTAGAATGTACAGGGTTACACCGTAGCGCATCATACAATGGGCGTACCTGTAGGAAAGTAGTAGTGCGCATGTTGGACTCCGGCAGGGCTGTCCTTTGTCTCTGGTTCTGTTCATTATTTTTATGGACAGAATTCCTAGGAGCAGCCAGGGGCCGGAGGGAGTCAGGTTTGGGAACCACAGGATTTCATCTCTGCTTTTTGCAGATGTTGTTGTCCTGCTTCATGGAACTGGGACCTTCAATGAGCACTGGGGCGGTTTGCGGCCGAGTGTGAAGCGGCCAGGGATGAGAATCAGCTCCTCCACAGGAAAAGGGTGGCGCCCTCTCCAGGTGGGAGGAGAGTCCTGCCTCAGGAGGAGTTTAAGTATCTCAGGAGTTGTTCTCAGTGAGGGAAGGATGGAGCTGAGACTGACAGGAGATCACTGCAGCGTCTGCAGGAATGCGCTCGTTGTATCGTTCGTCTGTGACCTGTGTCCTCAGTTAAGACGTAAGTTTACAACGATGTGAGCCGAGAGGCTGCGCAAGCATTTTTATTTTGAAATTTACTGGATCCTCTTCACTGGACCCAGGTCTGACTCCCTGTCTTGCTCGTTCTGCTCTGTTCAACTTTATACCTGACAGATCCAGCATCCAGCAAAAATAGACTTGATACGTATTTCTGACAGAGCGCCGGACACAGAGACGTTCTGCAGCTCAACCGCTGTGGACTGACGCATTGACTTACATTGCGTCTCTTTCTTGTGGGAGGCTTTCACCAGCTTGGGTGGGGATGACATGGTCTGGTCACCGAAAACCTCCACAATAAGCTGGGAAAAGAAGGCAGTCGGTCGGGGACCCTCAACTGACTCTGGTAGGCCCACAATACATACATTTTGCCTTATACTTCTCCCTTCGAGTTCAGAAAGTTTAGACTTCAGCAACTTGTTATCCTGCTGAAGCATTGCACAGCTTCAAGGAGCATAGCTTCAAGTTGCACTAAGCGTTGACATCCTCTGCATTAGACTCGAGGTCACTGATGCGCTGTCCGTGTCCCGAGACATCAGCTTGAATTTTGACCAGTTTGGAGTCTAACGTGTCAAATGAAGACTTGATATCAGCAGAAATTTTTGCCCTCAGCTTCTGAAGCAAGTCAGAGACTGCATCGCGGTCAATGCTACGCTAGCCACGTTACCCACGCTAGCACCTGCAGAAACACTTTCTGCTAACTGGTCTTTTTTGCTGCTTTTGGTTAATTTAGACATCTTTTTCAAAGCTGTAACGTCACCACAAGTGTTAAGGCCCAACAAACAGGCAGGCTCACACATTAAAGTAGGGGGCAAATAGCAAAATAAGAAAATTCTTGTGGGAGCCAGTATCCCATGCACCTACTCCATTGCTTGCAAATGGTTTATTGATTTTAACGGGGAAGCCAAAATGTTCCCATACAGGAGATGTAGTGAGGTTGAAGGGTTATCGAGCTCTGACTTCAAGTTTGTTGATACCAGAGTCATGCTTGCTTCGTGGCTTGCTCTCATAGACAATACGTTTTTATGTCTATGGCTTGCGTTTATCAACACAGTCCGTCACTTAACAGTGTTTGTGCAGAAACTCCCGTCTGAGATTTAGTTCTGCTGCACTAAAGTTTGCCCTAATTATTTAATTTAATTATAGAAATACCATCGAAACAGTACTCAAGCGCATCGAACCGAGCATGGCGTATCTAAATGATACACTACAACCACGTGTACCGTTACATGCCTAGTATGTTTATTAAAATCCTGTTGGACAATGCAGACCTGATCCTGATAAAACTCTGACTGTTCATCAAAGTGGACATTCTATTTCTTCTCATTACTGATGATTTCAAATTAATCACAAAAAAATTTATTTTAATTAGTGGTAGACCATAAAAAAAAACGAATTAATTACAGGCTTTGTCATCAATTAATCCTGATTAATTGCATTTTTATCAAATAGCAATATTTATATGTCAGAAATAAAATATACAGTGGGGCAAAAAAGTATTTAGTCAGCCACCAATTGTGCAAGTTCTCCCACTTAAAAAGATGAGAGAGGCCTGTCATTTTCATCATAGGTTTACCTCAACCATGAGAGACAAAATGAGAAAAAAAAATCCAGAAAATCACATTGTCTGATTTTTAAAGAATTTATTTGCAAATTATGGTGGAAAATAAGTATTTGGTCGCCTACAAACAAGCAAGATTTGTGTCTCTCACAGAGCTGTAACTTCTTCTGTAAGAGGCTCCTCTGTCCTCCACTCGTTACCTGTATTAATGGCACCTGTTTGAACTGGTTATCTATATAAAAGACACCTGTCCACAACCTCAAACAGTCACACTCCAAACTCCACTGTGGCCAAGACCAAAGAGCTGTCAAAGGACACCACAAACAAAACTGTAGCCCTGCACCAGGCTGGGAAGACTGAATCTGCAATAGGTAAGCAGCTTGGTGTGAAGAAATCAACTGTGGGAGCAATTATTAGGAAATGGAAGACATACAAGACCACTGATAATCTCCCTCCATCTGGGGCTCCCCGCAAGATCTCACCCCGTGGGGTACTCTCCTCTGTCCTCTCTCCTGTCTCCTCTGTCCTCTCCTGTCTCCTCCGTCCTCTCTCCTGTCTCCTCCGTCCTCTCTCCTGTCTCCTCTGTCCTCTCTCCTGTCTCCTCTGTCCTCTCTCCTCTGTTCTCTCTCCTGTCTCCTCCGTCCTCTCTCCTGTCTCCTCTGTCCTCTCTCCTGTCTCCTCTGTCCTCTCTCCTGTCTCCTCTGTCCTCTCTCCTGTCTCCTCTGTCCTGTCTCCTGTCTCCTCTGTCCTCTCTCCTGTCTCCTCTGTCCTCTCTCCTGTCTCCTCTGTCCTCTCTCCTGTCTCCTCTGTCCTCTCTCCTGTCTCCTCTGTCCTCTCTCCTGTCTCCTCTGTCCTCTCTCCTGTCTCCTCTGTCCTCTCTCCTGTCTCCTCTGTCCTCTCTCCTGTCTCCTCTGTCCTCTCTCCTCTCTCCTCTGTCCTCTCTCCTGTCTCCTCTGTCCTCTCTCCTGTCTCCTCTGTCCTCTCTCCTGTCTCCTCTGTCCTCTCTCCTGTCTCCTATGTCCTCTCTCCTGTCTCCTCTGTCCTCTCTCCTGTCTCCTCTGTCCTCTCCTCGGTCGGTGTCTAACTCTGTTGTTTGTGTCTCAGGGATAATCGTGACAGTGGATGATGGAGATGATTCTGCGTCTCTACCGTTCCACATCCAGAGGTCTTCTCTCCTGTCCTCCCTGCCTTCTGAGTCCTCGGTTGAGTGGAAACGAGAGGGTCGTCCCTCAGAGACAGTCCACCTCAGAGAGGAGAAGGGAGATGTCCTCAGTGGACAGAGTGATGAGTTTAAGGACCGTACTAAGATGAAGCCTGACGCTCTGAGGACCGGGGACCTCACTCTGACCCTGATAGATCCCAGAGTCTCTGACAGTGGGATCTACTCCTGTGTGGTTAAAGAAGGATCCACTGAAGTGGGACAGACCACTGTGAAACTGAGAGTCAAAGGTAAGAAGCTCCTCTATATTATTCTTTTGAATATTATTAAATTATTAAAAACCGTGTTGCACAATTCAAGCAGACCTGGGGTCTCATCTTTAACCCTCATATTAGCCTTATGTTTACACTACACTTGTCCTCCTGTCTAGTTCTCTGTGTTTTTTGAAAAAAGAAATATGATTTATTACCAATATTTGAATATAGCTAATTTCCTCCATCAATGACATCCACAGAAATAGCAACACATACATATTGTTATGTAATCATGATACAATATAGAATAGAAAGGGCATAATACACATGTATTGTATCAAATAGGTTAATAAAACAAGAGAGAAAAGCAATCTGAAGAGAATAAAAGCCTAATTAGAATCACTCAGACATCAAGTTCCTTTAACAGCTTTGACCAACAGGAGATATTTTCAGTTTTGGACCCAAGCTGCAGAGCACTCCAACTGAGCGATCTCTCTGTAGGATGAGAGCCATTCCCCCACACTCAGGGGCCACACTCAGGGGCCACACTCAGGGGCCACACTCAGGGGCCACACTCAGGGGCCACACTCAGGGGCCACACTCAGGGGCCACACTCAGAGGCTGTGTTGATTTCCAATGACATGCTATCATCTTTTTAGCAGATGTTAGACCAGCTAAAATAAGGTGACGATCACTAATAACATGTATAATGAATCATTTGGTGGTTTGGGTTCCTGGATCACAACGTGATGTTTAACCAAATATTGTTCCAGTCCCACTCAGAATGATCACCGATATAAATTTTCCACAAATGTTCAGTAGCCAAATGTTTGTGTGAGGATTTAACTACGAAGTTTGTAGAGGTCAGAGACAATACCTTTGCTTTTCCCTTTGCTCAGAATTACATTCCCACAGGACACCCTGGGCCCGCATTGCTACACAAAGTTGCAAATAAAAATAAAAATATGTGCCGGTAAATTATATCTGTGAAGACTCTCACTTGTCCAGGGTAATTGCATCGCAACAAAAAGTTAAAAAGCAGTCATCACAGCCACAGAAACAGCCATAAAGAGAAACAAGTTGGCTGAATGAGAATCTGAAGAATTGAGGCTCAGAGTCTCAGCTGCCCTGTCCAGTGCTAAACCACCTCCTTCTAATCTGACCTCAGAAGAAAGGAAGGCTTTAACAGCAGCTGGAGAAGGACCACAGCATCAACATTCTGCCAGCAGACAAAGGTAGATGCACAGTGATCCTGAATGCAGTGGACTATGAGGCCAAAGTGAAGCTTACTCAGTGATGCTACCACCTATGAGACACTGAGGAGAGATCCAACCAGTGGCTACAAGAAGAAGGTTATAGACTGTTTACAGAAGCTGGAGAAAGACCAAGTCACTGACAAGCAACTGTATTACAGACTGTACCCGGGGGACGCCATTCCCTGCATTTATGGCCTCCCTAAAATTCACAAGGAAGGAAAACCTCTCAGACCCATCGTCAGCAGCACAGACTCTGTCACTTTTAACTTAGCTAAACACCTGTGAGGAGGAGGCTGCTGCAGGAGAGGACAAACCTGACACCGGACCACATCTGCCAACTACTGCAGCTGTGTCCCACATATTTCCAGTTCAGAGGAAACTTCTAGAGCCTCTCTCCTGACCCCCCTCTTGCTCTAAGCTGGTGTGTGGAGGCTGTAGGGAGATGGCCACACTTTTAGAACAGAAATGCCATGGACAATAAGACCGCACATCTGGATATAAACTGTGACACAGTGTAGTTTGTTTCTAAGCTAGAATCTTTCCAGAACATTTGAAAACTTTAAAGTACTGTATATTTTTGTAGCATTGCATAGCAAACCTCTTGTATTATACAGATTCTGTCTGAACTGTATCTACTCTGTCTAGATTACAGTTCATCTGTGTTATACATCTGGACAATAATCCTAAAGATTTTATTTCATTTTATTTATTTAGTCAAGAAGTCTCATTCAGATTGAAGTCTCATTTACAAGAGAGTCCTGAGTACAAAGCAGATAAAATACATAAATATTTAAAAGACATACACTTCATACAAGCCATAATATAATAGACAACACTTACACATAACAGTTACAAAAGTCAGATAAAATAGAAGTCACAAGTGTTTTAGACTTTTCTGATGAGATGACATGATTTAAATTGAACTGCTTTGTAAGAGTATTCCATAAATGAGGGGCATAATACTGAAACCCAGTCTTTCCCAGCTCTGTGTATGTGCGGAGCTGATAATGTCAGTGTCTCTGAGATCTGGTGCAGCAGTCAGATATGAAGTGAGTTTGAAAAGGATAGCTTTGTAAATAAAAATATAAGCGTGTAAGCGTCTATGGGTGTATAATGAAGTCCACCCAACTTTTCTGTTGAAATCACAGTAGGTGAGTACTGGTAGTTGTCAGAGGAAATGAAACGGAGTGCACTGTGATAAATGGAATCAAGTTTTTTGAGGGTGTTACCAGATGCATAGTTATAGATAATGTCTCCATAATCCAGAGTAGCAAGAACTGTGGAACAGATGATTGTTTGTCATATGAAAAGCAGGATTTGTCACGGTAAAGAAAACCAACTTGTAATTTTATTTTCTGTGTTTTTGGATATGATTCTTAAAGGATAGTTTATTGTCTAACCAGATGCCAAGATACTTTACTGAGGAACCAGTTCTATAATGTTACCATTTATTATGCAAATATGGTTATAAGAATCTATGGAGTGTGCTCTGGTGAAATGCATACATTTGGAGTTTAGTACTAGTTTTAAGTTAGTTAAGGAGGTTTGTAAACTGTTAAAAGCAGTTTGTAACTGAGAGCAGGCTTGGTCTGCAGTGGGTGCAACTGAATACAGAATTGTGTCATCTGCATAAAAATGGGCAGTACAATTGAGGGATGAGGTAAAAATTTGATTAACATACAAAGTAAAAAGTAACGGGCCCAGTACTGAGCCTTGGGTAACACCGTTTTCAACTGTTTAAAGAGGTGTGGTGAGACCATCAGTGATTACTGATTGAGATCTGTTTGATAAATATGAGGTAAACCAGTTTAAGGCAGATTGATCAAAACCTGAAGAATAAAGTTTGCTCAAAAGAATACTATGGTCAACGGTATCGAACGCTTTGGACAGGTCAACAAAAACTGCAACACAATGCTGCTTATTATCCAGAGCACTGAATAATATCATCAACCACCGCAGTGGCAGCAGTAAGAGTGCTGTGGCCTGGCCTGAAACCTGTGGGTCCAAAATGTTATTTGTGTCTAGAAAACAGCGTAACTGAGAGTTTGCTATTGACTCAAGAATCTTAGCCAGACCAGGTAATTTAGAGATAGGGCGATAGTTGTTAAGGTCACTTGTGTCCCCATCTTTATGTAACGGAAGGACCTGAGCAGATTTCCAAACTGAGGGAATATTGCCAGATAAAAAAGTCCAAAAAAAAAACCCCCCAAAAAAAAGCATTATCCGCACCAGGAGACTTTTTAGTATTCAAATTAATTAAGTTATTAAATATTTCTGAGCTTGTTATTTGTTTAAAAGAGAAGCTACTGCTCCTATTAGTGGTGCTGATATTATTATTAGGGTTAAAATCTAAATTATTATGTTCGTGGACATTAGTAGACAAATTACCTGCTGCAATAAAGTGACTATTAAAAGTGTTAACCATATCACTCTTATTTAAAACAGGACCATTTACACTGTTAACCATAGGTATGGTGGATTTGCCTCTTAATGATTTAACAAACCTCCAAAAGGCAGCCCCATTGCTACTGCAGTTTGCAAATGTGGCTAAATAGTAACTGGCTTTAGCTTTTCTAACCACGGTATGTGACATGGTTCCTTTGTTGCCTAAAATTCATCCAGTGATCTTATTGCCAGACGCTCTCACCTTTGATCATAGTTTATTTCTAAGTCTAATTGCTGCAACAAGTTCAGTAGAGATCCAAGGCTTGGATCTATTTTTTTACCCTTACAGGTTTGAAAGGGGCGTGGATATCAGCAATTTCATTAAAATAGTGGAAAAATACTGGGAAAAAAGCAGGAAACCGAGGCACTCAAAAAGATAGAAATTATTAAAAGGCCTTTATTATCACATGGCTGTTTGTTAAAACAATGCCAATGCGTTTCGGCTCAGGACAAACTCGATGCCAGGATGTAGCTTTTGAACCTGGCCTTGGTCACAGCAGGATCTGGTTCTCAGTCGCCTGGTGCATGATGGAAGCCAGGATACAAACAGCTCATTACTTAAAAAGATTAACACAACATTTCTTTACTATACATTGTAGGAGACCTGGACCACTGCTCAAATTCTATCATTAATGGACATTCCTTTAGGAGACGAGAAGTCTGCTCTTACCCACCAAGGATGCAAAACAAAGACATAAATCTGTCCTTTACGAACTGCAGACCAATAATAATGCCAGAAGAGGCCTCCTCTCTTCTCTGATAAGAACCAGAGGCCTGACACATTTCATCTGTTTAAAAGACTTTATATGCATTAACATGTTACTTTACAGGAAAATGTCATAGCTATGTTTTGTGCAAACTGTTAAATATAACATGTTTTAAAGGTATGTAAATTGAAGTGGAGTAAGACACATTTCTTTTTATGACATTTATTTTGTGTCTAGCAGAGGTAATTTGAGCCCTCTCCACTATCAGTTCAGAGGGACGAACCAGGGACACCCCTTTTACTGCAGTCTTATCTTGGGGTGCGGCCCACATTCCTCAGTTTAGTTAGTTAGTCTTCGTCTTGTCTTTGTCTCATCTCGTCTCCGTCTCTCCTTCGTCTTTTAAGTTTAATTTTTCTTTTCTTCTCGTCATTTTTGTTGCGTTAAGTTCACCTTGCCGGTGATAACATCTTTTCACAATAAGTCGCCCAAACTTTTGTTCGAGTATCATTTTTGTAGTTTATTTTGAAAAGCCTCGCGCCGCGCAACATCCGCAAGTTTTAACAATCGCTGCCTTGACCAAAGCAGCTAATTTAAGAAGTTATACTTCTAAAGTTTCGAATCGCTGTGAAAGGATTTTTATTGAATTTTCCATTTGGCATTAAAAGGGACATTTGCCATACTCTGAGACTTTGACGCTGCCTTACGCTGACAACAGCTAAACTCTCCCTGAGCGGCATCACGCTCCTGTTCAACATAACGGACACCTGGCGACTGGCTGTGGAGCTTGGAGGACACACCACGACCCACAGCTTGGGACCGGGAACACCAGCCCTGCTACACCCCGCGGCTCTAAAGGACAAAGAACAACATCCGAGCCCCTGGCTGAACCCGGAGGCTGGCTGTCGTCACCACCTTCCCCTCCTGCTCCGAGCGCAGTAAGATCAGTGTTGTTATGTTGACAAAGTTGGCACTTATAGTCTCAGAGTCTACTCCCTTATTCCTAAATTTCCAATAATTTAATAAGTCAATTTATTACTTACTCCACTGCAATTCATCATTAGTTAATCAGTAATTCTGCATAACGGTTCTGTTCAAAATTACATTCCTTTCAATATTTACCTGTGCCTCAGTACACTATTCCACCTTATTGTGTAAATAAACGTTATACTTAATCTAAATTAAGTTGAGTTTGGTGGTCTTTATCTATTAAACTGAGTCCCTCCTGGTCAATCCTTCCCTCTTAAGACATTAGTTTAGGTGTTTTAATCTGCACGTTAGCGCAAGGCTAACGGGTACCAATGCGGAATTATTACTTTTAATCTTTGTCTTAGTTCAGTGTATATATTTTTATATATGTACCCTACAACATCATAATACATTTTCAATTTAATATACTTTATAGCCAGACTGAGCACAAACAGGCCGTTAGCACCGGGAATCCTCTGTACCCCATGGCAATGCAGTACAGAAACACTGACCATGGCAGCGGTAATGCTCTAAAACTCTGAGGTATTGATCATATTCATGAGTCTGTAAGACAAGGTGAGAGGCTTCAGAAGCTCCTACAGAGAGAGTGCTTTTGGATTTATGCTCTCAAAGCTACACAACATCCAGGTCTGAATGGGGAACTTGATTTTTCCCCCTTTCTCTCACTAATAGCTTCCCTCGTTTAATTACTATATGTATATTTTTCTATAAAGTATATTAAATTGAAAATGTATTATGATGTATAGTAAAGAAATGTTGTGTTAATCTTTGTAAGTAATGAGCTGTTTGTATCCTGGCTTCCATCATGCACCAGGCGACTGAGAACCAGCTCCTGCTGTGACCAAGGCCAGGTTCAAAAGCTACATCCTGGCATCGAGTTTGTCCTGATGAAGGCCTCAGAGCCGGAACGCACTGGCATTGTTTTAACAAACAGCCGTGTGATAATAAAGGCCTTTTAATAATTTCTATCTTTTTGAGTGCCTCAGGTTTCCTGCTTTTTTACCAGTGTTGATGCTGATCCCTGCACTGAAGAGCACCCAAAGGACATCATTTCACCAAACTCATCACATCCAAGCAGCACTCTTGCATGCTATACTTTGATATAGTGGAAAAATAATTTAGGGCCAAGTCAGGATCTTGTATAGAAAAAAGTGCTTCAATGTTGGACTTTTTTAGGTCATTGAGGAATTTCTGCGAATGAAAATGTTTTTTTCTGACACAAACTATTGGACAATGATCACTGACATCCAGAGCAAGAACACCAGAAGCTGGATAATTGTGAGGTTTGTTTGTTAGAATTAGATCAATTAGTGTAGATTTAGCATGGTTATTTGGATTTGGTCTTGTTGCTCGGGACACCAGCTGAGTCAAGTTTAGGTCCAGGCAAATATTCTTTAATTTGTCAGCTTTAGGGGGTAGCCAATCAAGATTTAGATCACCTAAAATAAACAGCTCAGAGGATAAATAGAGGACCAATAAATGCCTAATTTCATCCAAAGCTTCAGCAGGAGCAGACAGGGGGCGATAGAGACCCATGACAGTGAGGCTTGTATTGTTACCAAAGCAACATAGTCATACCTCTTAGGCAGTGATATGGCATTAAGTGGTTGCACATTTAAAAAATCCTTAACAAAAATCAACACACCCCACCCTTGCTTTTCCGGTCACACCTAAACAAGTTACAGCCAGTGATGCTGATATCTTGATCAGGAATACAGGTTTTGAGCCAAGATTCTGTTATAATAAAAATATCTGGATTTCTGTCTTTCATCAGCACATTTATATAATCAAGTTTCAATTTTTAAATCAAGGGGTGTAGTAATTTCTTTAATATTTGTGCCCGGAAAAGCAGTACAGTTTGAGAAGCAATTAACATTCAAGGTGTCAGTGGCTGAAACAGGGGAAAATGTATTTACAGGCTGTAAAGTAATAAGATTCTTAAAAGTTACAGAGTGCGATGGTTTACAAGTGACGTTACCATATCTAGGAGTTATACGAATTGTGACATTGGACGTGTGTACAGTAGGACTAAGTCAATTATTTACAAGCGCGTAGAAGCGCGGCTGTACATTTCATCATTGGTCAAATTCGGCAGGGGACCAGAGAATATTACGGTGTCCGACATCGACTTAGCAAGTTTGCACCGACCCTACGTTCAATCTGAGCAGCTCTGATTGTCTCCGCCGGGCGTCGTTACCGCCAACGTGAATCACGAATTCGACGGAACCTGGTCCTACTCTGGGCTAAAAGCCTAAGGTTTCCTTCGATGTCACCCATTCTGGCCCCCGGGAAACACCTAACCGTAGCCGCTGGCAGCTTCACGTCTCTAACTATCGAGCTCCCAATCACCAGAGTCGATGGTTCAGAGGTGTGTCGCTGAGGGGAGAAAACCTAATCCAGACGGGAAGCTCTGGGTGGTCTAAGTGTTTGCGTTTAGCGCTATGCTTCCTTCTTACTGTTACAAAGCCATCCTGCTTGTCCCTCGGCTGCTGGGGAGGCGCTGGGGGGCTAAGTCTGGCTAGTGCTCCTGCTCCTGCCACTGCTAGCGCGGTCCGCGGTCCCTATAGCTACCTGGCTAGCTGGCTTAGCCTCAACCTCCACTGTGCGGAGCCGTGCTTCTAACTGCTCTAACCTGGCCTCCAAAACTAAAAACAAACTACACTTCACACACCTACTGCTATCATCACTAAAGGAGGCAGGATTCTCACTGAACATATGGCACTGAGCAGAACACAGGGGTGAAGGCGGAGGACGGAGACGTCATGCTAATGCTAGGCTAAGATAGGCTAAAGGCTAACAGAGACTAGTGAACTATTACTGAAAGTGGCTTGGACACGAAGCGATTATATATGATACTAGATTTCTCACAGAGTAACTAAGTTAAACTGCTAGAAGATATGCCTTAAATAATTCAATTTAATCAAATGACGAGGAACAGTTGTGTATGCAAAAAAAAACAAAAACAACGGAGTGCACTCACCGGGAAGTGACGTCACAGGACAGGACCATTCAACCCAATTAGCATCAAAATTGTGTGAGATTTGTTATTTATGGAAATCACATTAAATAATACACTCACCGACTACTTTATTAGGTACACCTTGCTAGTACCGGGTTGGACCCCCTTTTGCCTTCAGAACTGCCTTAATCCTTCGTGGCATAGATTCAACAAGGTCCTGGAAACATTCCTCAGAGAGTTCTGTCCATATTGACCTGATAGCATCATGCAGTTGCTGCAGGATTTGTCGGCTGCACATCCATGAATGCCAATCTCCCTCCCACCACATCCCAAAGGTGCTCTGTTGGACTGAGATCTGGTGACTGTGGAGGCCATTTGAGTCCAGTGAACTCTGTCATGTTCAAGAAACCAGTCTGAGATGATTGGAGCTTCCAAGATCGTCTGAGACCAGCCACTCAGGACAGCTGCTGAAACAATCGGTTTGCATAACCAAAGAATTTCTGCACAAACTGTCAGAAACCGTCTCAGGGAAGCTCATCTGCAGCTCGTCGTCCTTATCAGGGTCTCGACCTGACTCCAGGTCGTCGTCGTAACCGACTTGAGTGGGCAAATGCTCACATGCGATGGCGCCTGGCGTTGGAGAGGTGTTCTCTTCACGGATGAATCCCGGTTTACACTTTTCAGGGCAGATGGCAGACAGCGTGTGTGGCGTCGTGTGGGTGAGCGGGTTTCTGATGTCACTGTTGTGGATCGAGTGGCCCATGGTGGCGGCGGGGTTATGGTATGGGCAGGCGTATGTTATGGACGAAGAACAGAGATGGATTTTATTGATGGCATTTGAATGCACAGAGATATCGTGACGAGATCCTGAGGCCCATTGTTGTGCCATACATCCAACAACATCACCTCATGTTGCAGCGTGATAATGCACGACCCCATGTTGCAAGGATCTGTACACAATTCTTGGAAGCTGAAAACATCCCAGTTCTTGCATGGCCAGCAGACTCACCAGACATGTCACCCATTGAGCATGTTTGGGATGCTCTGGATCGGCGAATACGACAGCGTGTTCCAGGTCCTACCAATATTCAGCAACTTCGCACAGCCATTGAAGAGGAGTGGACCAACATTCCACAGGCCACAGTCGACACCTGATCAACTCTATGTGAAGGAGATGTGTTGCACTGCATGAGGCCAATGGTGGTCACACCAGATACTGACTGGAGTCCCCAGACCTTTAACTTTTGTTAACCTCAGTGCACCGCCCAGGTTGGCCACAGCGGCTGCACTCTAGCACAGCGCTGTTACATACAAATCAATAGAATTTTCTGCCACACTCGCCACCTGCCGCGTTCTGTGTGAAAGGGCCTTAACTCTGTTGTTTGTGTCTCAGGTGATCAGGTGACAGCAGATGAAGGAGATGATTTTGTGTCTCTACCGTTCCATATCCCGAGGTCCCTCCTGTCCTCTGAGTCCTCGGTCGAGTGGAGACGATGGGTACAGAGACAGTCCACCTCAGAGAGCAGCAGGGAGATGTTCTCAGGAGACAGAGTGATAAGTTTAAGAACCGTACTGAGATGAACCCTGACGCTCTGAAGACCGGGGACCTCACGTTGGTCCTGAAAGGTCCCAGAGTCTCTGACAGTGGGACCTACTCCTGTGTGGTTAAAGTCGGCTCCACTGTAGTGAGACACATCTCTGTGAAACTGAGAGTAAACAGTAAGATCCTCCTCTCATTCTTTTGAATATCTGTTTATTAAAATCCTGTTGGACAATGCAGACCTGATCCTGATAAAACTCTGACTGTTCATCAAAGTGGACAGAGGACACAGAGAGGACAGAGGACACTCTTATTTCTTTATCCCTCAAACGACCAAGTGGGGTCAGAGTCTATTAAATGTCTCCTCTGTCCTCTCGCCTGTCTCCTCTGTCCTCTCTCCTGTCTCCTCTGTCCTCTCTCCTGTCTCCTCTGTCCTCTCCTCGGTCGGTGTCTAACTCTGTTGTTTGTGTCTCAGTGAGACAGGTGACAGTGTCTGACAGAGATGTTTCTGTGTCTCTACCGTTCTACATCCGGAGGTCCCTCTTGTTCTCTAAGCCCTCGGTCGAGTGGAGACGAGAGGGTCGTCCCTCAGAGACAGTCCACCTCAGAGAGCAGCAGGGAGATGTCCTCAGTGGACAGAGTGATGAGTTTAAGGACCGTACTCAGATGAAGCCTGACGCTCTGAAGACCGGGAACCTCACGATGGTCCTGAAAGATCCCAGAGTCTCTGACAGTGGGATCTACTCCTGTGAGGTTAAAAAAGGCTCCACTGTAGTGAGATGCTCCTCTGTGAAGTTGAGAGTAAAAAGTAAGATCCTCCTCTCATTCTTTTGAATATCTGTTTATTAAAATCCTGTTGAACAATGCCGACCTGATCCTGATAAAATTCTGACAGTTCATCAAAGAGGACAGAGGACACAGAGGACAGAGGACACTTATTTCTTTAATCCTCATATGACCAAGGGGGTTCAAGTCTATTAAATGTCTCCTCTGTCCTCTCTCCTGTCTCCTCTGTCCTCTCCTCGGTCGGTGTCTAACTCTGTTGTTTGTGTCTCAGGGTTAATAGTGACAGTGTATGATGGAGATGATTCTGTGTCTCTACCGTTCTACATCCGGAGGTGTCACATCCCGTCCTCCCAGTCCTCGGTCGAGTGGAGACGAGGGACAGAGACAGTCCACCTCAGAGAGCAGCAGGGAGATGTCCTCAGTGGACAGAGTGATGAGTTTAAGGACCGTACTGAGATGAAGCCTGATGCTCTGAAGACCGGGGACCTCACAGTTGGTCCTGAAATATCCCAGAGTCTCTGACTGTGGGGTCTACTCCTGTGAGGTTAAAGAAGGCTGCCACTTGTAGTGAGACACATCTCTGTGAAACTCAGAGTCAACAGTAAGAAGCTCCTCTCATTCTTTTGAATATCTGTTTATTAAAATCCTGTTGGACAATGCAGACCTGATCCTGATAAAACTCTGACTGTTCATCAAAGTGGACAGAGGACACTCCTGTTTCTTCTATTTCCTGATGGTGCTCAGTGCTTACACTTGCACACTAAGCCTGGTCTCTTGCTGGGCTGTAGTGTGCTCAAGTAAGAGAGAGAGCCTGTGTAACTGCAGTTCCATGAGTGTATGATCATTTCACAACATGAGTGTTGTGGCACCTCAGTGTGGAGTCAGTTTTAGATCAGTTTCTGTTAGAGTTTAACTCAGAGTTTGCTTCTTTAATCTGCACACCGAGCCGGCCCTAGCGCTGTTGGTGCCAGCAGAATTACAGATGTAATTTTCTGTATTCTGATGCATTTTAGATGGTCATATATGATTTTCAGCAGCTACTACACTTTAGTAAAAAGGGACACAATGCTGTCCTGCCATGAGTCTCATCACACTGAGACTCATGGCAGGATGAAGGGGGTAAAGCATGTTGGGTGCTCTGTGAAGTGATGGAGTTGCAAAACGCTAGGAAGATATGTGGAGTGGCACATCGCGGTCCTGTGGGAACATCCTGGGCGTACAACAATGCCATTTGACTGTGGTAGAATTAAAATCCCAGACATTTGTGGTGATTTTGAAATTCCTGCCCGACATTTTTTTAAAGTCTCAAAAAAAGGACAGGCTTGGGTAAAGGAGAACGTCTGGTCAGCGTAGAGTAAGTCATAATAGAGGTACTAAGTGACGACATTAAACATTAACTTTTGCTGACACTTTGTAATTAGTCTAAATCCAGTCCAGACCCAGTAGGAGGTTGTCATTCTATTTCATTTCTACTGACCACCAGATGGTTGTGCTGGAAGTACTGAAAGTACCCTTCGCGCATGCACAGTAAGTAATTATACCAACAAAATTGCCTACTCTAGT
Organism: Bostrychus sinensis; assembly: GCA_020698575.1. Classification (NCBI taxonomy): domain Eukaryota; kingdom Metazoa; phylum Chordata; class Actinopteri; order Gobiiformes; family Eleotridae; genus Bostrychus; species Bostrychus sinensis. The sequence continues at coordinate 377,915 of CM036252.1, forward strand.
CTTCAGTACTAAACTTCCCGGTGAGTGTATTCTTTTCTGCTTGTAGCAGCTGCTCTCTGCTATTTTGACCTAATCAAACTATTTAAGGCATATCTTTAGTGTGTTTGTTATTCTGTGAGAAATCTAGTATTGTGTATAAACGCTTGGTGTCCAAGCCACTTTCAGCTCATGACTTAGTACTCTGTGGTTTGTTAACTTCTGTTAGGCTTGGAGTTAGCTTATCGTAGCTTAGCATTAGCATGACGTCTCCGTCCTCCGCCTTCACCCCTCTGTTCTGCTCAGTGCCATATGTTCAGTGAGAATCCTGCCTCCTTTAGTGATGATAGCAGCAGGTGTGTGAAGTGTAGTTTGTTTTTAGTTTTGGAGCCAGGTTAGAGCAGCTAGAAGCACGGCTCCTGCACAGTGGAGGCTGAGGCTAAGCCAGCTAGCCAGGTAGCTATAGGGACCGTGGACCGCGCTAGCAGTAGCAGGAGCGCTAGCCAGACTAGCTCCCCAGCGCCTCCCCAGCAGCCGGGGGACAAGCAGGACGGCTTTGTAACAGTAAGAAGGAAGCATAGCGCTAAACGCAAACACTTAGACCACCCAAAGCTTCCCGTCTGTAATAGGTTTTCTCCCCTCAGCGACACACCTCTGAACCATCGACTCTGGTGATTGGGAGCTCGATAGTTAGAGACGTGAAGCTGCCAGCGGCTACGGTTAGGTGTTTTCCGGGGGCCAGAGTGGGTGACATCGAAGGAAACCTTAGGCTTTTAGCCCAGAGTAGGACCAGGTTCCGTCGAATCGTGATTCACGTTGGCGGTAACGACGCCCGGCGGAGACAATCAGAGCTGCTCAGATTGAACGTAGGGTCGGTGCAAACTTGCTAAGTCGATGTCGGACACCGTAATATTCTCTGGTCCCCTGCCAAATTTGACCAATGATGAAATGTACAGCCGCTTTTCATCATTCAACCGCTGGTTATCTAGATACATGTTTATTCACATGTTTTAACACCTTTTAAAGCCTATTTATTAACCTTATCCATGAACTGTAATAATCATGAAATATGAAACTTCGGCCACAATGTTGTCCTTTCCCTTCTTGTGCCGGATGGTAATGTTATAACCCTGCACCAACAAGGCCCAGCGCATCAGCCGCTGGTTGTGGTTGTACATATGGGCGAGGAACACAAGAGGGTTGTGGTCTGTGAACACAGAGACTGGAACACTGGTAGAACTGACATAAACATTGAAGTGCTGAAGAGCCAGGAGCATGGCCAGGGTCTCCTTTTCGACGGTGGAATAATTTAGCTGGTGCTTCTTAAACTTAGCAGAGAAGTAGGAGACGGGATGGGGCATACCAGCTTCATCATCCTGCAACAGTACAGCGCCAGCTCCAGTAGCACTAGCATCCACTTCTAGACTAAAAGGTTTAGAATAGTCAGGTGCAGAAAGGACAGGGGCACTGCAGAGGAGGGTCTTGGCTGCTTGAAAAGCACATTCACATTCCTCAGTCCATGTGAATGGAACAGAGGGGCTACAGAGGGCAGTAAGAGGGGCAACTAGCACAGAAAGGTTTTTGCAAAAACACCGGTAGTAACCGGCAAGGCCTAAAAAATGGCGCAGTTCTCTTCGGGTGGAAGGAGTGGGGTATGACAACACAGCCTCAACTTTAGCATTAACAGGTCGTACCTGACCACGACCAACAACTTTACCAAGGTAAGTGACAGTGGCCTTACCAAACTCACACTTGGCTAAGTTCAGTGTCAACTTGGCCTCAGACAAGCGTTTGAACACCTCACGCAGAGTAGAGAGATGATCGGACCAAGAGTCAGAGTACACAACAATATCGTCCAGATATACATTACAGTTAGCAACATCACTGAGGACTAAGTGCATAAGGCGTTGGAAAGTGGCAGGGGCGTTTCTCATGCCAAAAGCCATAACAGTGTACTGCATAAAATGATCTGGCGTGACAAAGGCAGAGATATCGGACGCTCTAGAGGTCAAGGGAACCTGCCAGTAGCCTTTTAGTAAATCCAATTTAGTGATGTGAACTGAAGGACCAATACTGTCGATACAATCCTCCATACGGGGTAAAGGAAAAGAGTCTGGTACAGTGACTGCATTAACTTTTCTAAAATCTGTACAGAAACGTGGAGAGCCATCAGACTTGGGAGCGAGAAGACAAGGAGAACTCCAAGGACTATGGCTTGGTTTAGCCAACCCATTCTCTAGCAAATATTTAACCTCTTTCTTCATGGCCTCACGCTTCTCCAAGGGACATCGGTATGCATGCTGTTTAATGGGAGGTGCAGAGCCTACATCAATGTCATGCTCTATGACATTAGTGCGAGATGGCGTGTCGCTAAACAGTGAGAGATAGGAGTGGGGCAGACCTAGAATGTCTTTATGCTGCTCGTCACTGAGATAGGACAGGTTGGTGTCTATACTGGACATAAACTCAGAGTTCGACAACCGACCACACTGTTGGGCAGCACAAGGCTCTACAAAATCCTCCTCAACTGCCACCTCAGAACAGACTGGGAACACACAAGGCACAGTTAGCATAGACTGTTTAGTTGTCACTTTATCCCTTTCAAGAAATGGCTTGAGCATATTGACATGACAAAGTCTGTTTTTTCTCCTTCGCTCAGGTGTCAGAATAAGGTAATCTGTGTCTGAAACCTTTCTTTCAACATCATATGGGCCAGAGAAATGGGCAGAAAGAGCAGAGCCAACACTTGGAAGCAAGACTAAGACCTTATCACCAGGCTTAAAGTGACGGTCTACAGCTTTCTTGTCAAAGCGTTTTTTCATCCTGGCTTGTGATAAAGAAAGTGCTTCCTTAGCTAAAACTGTAGCCTGCTGTAACCGTTCTCTGCACTTGGTAACAAAATCTGACACACTGGTTTTAGGCGTTGTCATGGACAAAAGCTGTTCTTTATGTACCTTAAGTGGACCACGTACATTGTGTCCAAACACAAGTTCAGCAGGGCTGAAACCTGTAGACTCCTGTGTGGCATCCCTGACAGCAAAAAGCACAAATGGAACCCCTTCATCCCAGTCTCTCCCAGTGTCAAAGCAGTATTTGCTTAACATGGATTTTAATGTTTAGTGCCAGCGCTCTAACGCACCTTGGGACTCAGGGTGATAGGCACTGGACACAGAATGAGACACACCGAAAGACTGTAGGGTCTGCCTGAAGGTCTTTGAGAGGAAATTTGTACCCTGGTCAGTTTGCACAACTTTAGGGAGGCCAAAAGTGGTAAAAAACTTGGTCAGTGCTTTAGTAATGGATGGAGCGGTGATTTTGCGCAGTGGAATTGCCTCAGGAAACCGAGTGGAAACACACATGACAGTAAGCAAAAATTAATTTCCTGTCTTTGTCTTAGGCAGGGGGCCAACACAGTCAACAATAACGTGTTCAAATGGCTCACCCACTGCAGGAACAGGACGAAGTGGTGCCGGTGGTACCACTTGGTTTGGCTTTCCCACAGCCTGGCAGGTTTTACAGGTCTTGCAAAAGTGAACCACGTCAGTTTTCAAACCTGGCCAAAAGAAGTGCTGTAGGACACGGTTGTAAGTTTTGGTAACACCAAGATGACCAGACCACAGGTGTTCATGGGCCATGGATAGCACGTGTCGCCTGTAACTCTGGGGAACCACAATTTGAAAAACTGTACACCAGTCATCTAAAACAGGCTGGCTACCTGACCTAGGGACCCACTTGCGCATTAGAACTCCGTTCTCAACTAAGTATGATTGTTTGTTAACAGGGTTCTCTAAAGCAGCAAAACACTTTGTTAAAGACAAGTCAGACTTTTGGGCCTCAATGAAAGCTTCACAGGTTAATGGAGGTGACACTGGGGATAGCAACTCTGGCTCTGCACTATTAACCTTGACCTTGGTGACTTTCCCCACACCACCAGAAGAGGGCGCACTGTCCTCAGAGAAAACAGGGGCCAGCACTGAGTCACATAAATCAACGTCAGCCTCCTGAGCCAACTTACGAGACTGGGCTCGGGTCAAGACACTCACAGAGAACATCTCAGGATGGTTTTTTGCTAACTCATCCGTCTCAGAGCCAGGAATGGGTTGGTCAACAACCTCAGGGGAAGGATAGACTTTGCCACCAGCAATGTCACTTCCCATGATAAAATCTACCCCATCTATAGGAAACTGGTCACGGACAGCAACTGGAAACACACCACTAACCAGCTTAGACTCAATGTAGACAGAATGGAGGGGAGCTGGTACAAAACTCATGCCAATACCTTTCACAACAGTGCTTGAGTGACAGTCGGTTTTAAAACTAAGGGGTAACACACCAGATAAGATAAACGACTGGGAACCCCCTGTATCCCGCAGTACTGCAACTGAGCGCTTCGCTTCTCCCGGGACTGAAACGAAAGCCTCAAAAATAAAGGGCTTAAAGCACTCATCTGGAGAAATGACTGGTTGATTACAGGTAACAGCAGAAGGACCAGCAGAGACAGTTTTAACAAGTCCCACCCCTTTTGGTGGTTTAACCACAGGCTGTTTGCATTTCAAAGCGTCACATTCGGCTATAAGATGGCCAGTCTTATGGCAATAAAAGCATTGTTTTGGTTTCGCTAATGTGGAGCTGTTTGACAAGTCAAGTTGAAAAGCTTTTTCACCAATTTGTGGTGTAGATTCACGCTTAAAAGCAGTTTTGTGCGTAAGGGCAAATTCATCGGCCGAAACAGCAGCTTGCTGGAGCGTTGAGACTTTCTGCTCATTTAAATAGACAATGAGGCGCTCTGGGAGACAGTTTTTGAAGTCTTCCAATAAGACCAACTCACGAAGTGAAACAAGGTTATCAACTTTACTAGCAGAACACCATCTATCAAACAATAGACTTTTTTCTCGAGCAAAATCAACGTAACTTTGATTCAATGTCTTCTTAAGCCCTCTAAAACGCTGTCTATAGGCTTCCGGTACAAGCTCATAAGCTCGTAAAATAGCTCTTTTAAGCTTATCATAATTGAGACTGTCTGAAACCGATAAAGAGGCGCAGGCTTCTAGAGCTTTACCGCTCAATTTGCATTGCAACAAAATTGCCCACACATCACTAGGCCAATGCAGTGCAGCAGCAATGCGCTCAAAAGCCCCAAAATAAGACTCCACTTCGGACTCGCGGAAAACGGGGACTAACTGGATGTTCTTGGTCACATCAAACGTATCGCGAGGATTAACAGACACAAAGTTTTCAGCGCCAATAGGCCGAAATTGCAGTTCTAATTGTCGCAGTTTAAATGCGGTCTCCGCCTCCAACCTTTTTATTTCCACCTCTTTAGCGTTGGCGGCTTCTATTTTCTTCAGCTCAAGTTCGCGTTTGAGGCGCAACTCTCGCTCCCTCTCCTCCTTCTGGATTTTCAAACGGGTTAAGCGGACCTCTAAACGAGCATCCCTTTTAGAACTCTGAGAAGAATCCATACTAAATGCTTCAAACGGGGGCAGAGTACGCGGTCCTTCCTCCTCCCCACCTGCGGGGTCCTGTTGAGGAGTTACCGGCAGCGGCTGCTCAGCCGCCCCGCTCGAAGGGCTACGCACTGGGGACGCCACTGCATCTCCCGCCACCACACAAACGAGATCACCAGACTCAGGTAAGGGCAAAACGTCTGCTCTGACCAAACCTGCTAATACAGCCTCCCTCAACTCCCCCTTACGCAACGTAGTAGAGACGGCAACACTGTAATGTCTGGCAATTTCAAACAAGTCGCATTTCCTACAAGTGTTAAACACCGCTAGAGTAGGATTAGCTACAAACGCTTTTAAATCAAAGGTAGCCATAACTCACCGCACAAAGAAAGCCACTGCAAATCCGGATCACGCAGCTGATTAACTCAGTCAGCTGACCGGGGCTACACCTGTGTCTAATTGAGCCACCGCGCGCTCCCGAAGGAAGCACCAGCGCGCGCACCTCACACACACCACTCACAATGAAACAAACAGTCAGGGCGTTACACACACTAGCATCAAACGCACACAACATATGCCATCCCAGATCCCTACCTAACAAATATCTTAGCCTGTGTATCTTCTGGGGCTTGCCGGGCTCGGGGCCACTTGAAAGGCGAAGCACAGCGACCGAAGCCCTGTTGCGCCTACCCCCATCAGAGAATACACTCCGCCCAGGATTCACCCCGAAAACAACAAACTAAAACAAAAAACGGGTGACCGATGGAGTGACTGTATACAGCCAAGCGGGACACCCCCTAACCAATCTGGGAAAGCAATGCCAATTCAAATGTGCAAGCTAGAGAAACACCCGTGACCAACATCAACCGGAGCACACACACACACTCACATACATACCTGATCCATCTACCATATCCCGGACGAGCCCCCAAATGTTACGTGCCAGGGATGGCTAGGGGCGCTGGCACAGTAACTGAAAATAGATTACAGGTGGTAGAAAAAAACAGGAGAATGGAGATGTTGTAGGATTAACAAAAACACTAAGGTTTATTTACAGGAAAAAAAAAGAATACCAACAAAGTATACAAAGAACTAATGAAATTAAGGCGATGGTTGCAGCTGCAGCACCAAGGACCCACTGGCCACAGAATGAAGGCAGCTCCGGCCTTTTATACCCAGCTCTCACTCAGGTGTGGCTGATGAGCTGGCAGGACTGGTGGGTGGAGACAAGGAAAGACAAAAAAAAAACACACTACAGCACAAAGGCTGTAACACTTATTTATACTTATTTTAACCTTATAAACCAATGAGCCTTTATGTACCTTAATATGAAATGTAATCTTTGTGATCAAAGTACATATTTACCTTTTACATAACATTGCGTTTGTGCTTATAACATTGTACCTTATAACATTTATTAGCTAACAGAGCATTCTTAATATAGTAATAGCGTGCTAGCGCACTCTGCTGGCTTTAACAATAGTGCATGGCAGATTATAAAGATTGTGTAATGTGAAACACAACGAAGCTAAACACTAACAATCAATACAAATCTTGTTCCTTCATCAACCAGGTGCTAAAGAACCTTATATATCTTAGAATTCCTCATTAGCTTTCATTTTCTCCATATTTACTCGTGAAGACACAATTCTCTGCACACGAGGAGTGCGCGTTGTTTTTTCATTGCTTTACAGAAGTTACTTCCACTTTACAACATCTTGTGGTGCCACACTGTATAAAGCCAAAATAAAAGCATGAACCTTTATAGTGCCTATAAACAGGAATTACAACGTACTAAGCTTATTAGCATTCATTCATTCATTTTCTACCGCTTATCCCCGTTAGGGGTCGCGGGTGACTGGAGCCTATCCCAGTAACTTTGGGCCGTAGGCGGGGCCCAGCCTGGACAGGGGCCAGCTTGTTGCCAGGGCTGACACAGAGACGAACACAGACAGACACTAGGGTCAATTTAGAGTCACCAATTCACCAACACATGCATGTGTTTGGACGGTGGGAGGAAGCCGGAGAACCCGGAGAGAACCCACGGAGGACTTGCAGACTCCACCCAGAGATGGTGTGTTGGTCGGCCCGGGGTCGAACCCACGACCTCCTTGCTGGGAGGTGAGAACGCTAACCACTCTGCCACCGTGCACCCCCTTGTGGCTTATTTAGCAATAAAGCAATATTTGTAAGGTCATTTACACTGACTAGCATTAGTCGTCCAACCTGACGAGCCAGAGGTGGGACCCGGGCACAGAGCAGTAGTTTAAAACACTTCTCTGAGCTTCCTTACGAGCTGGTACAAACCCAGTATAAAGGTATTTTAGCAGAGCAAATAGAGACTGTGTCTGTCCCTCGCCCAAACTCTGTTAACACTAACTGCAGCACCAAATGGGGGCACGGTGGCTTAGTGGTTATCACTTTCACTTCACAGCAAGAAGGTCCTGGGCCCCTGTGTGGGGCCTTTCTGTGTGGAGTTTGCATGTTCTCCCCGTGTCTTGGTGGGTTTCCTCCGGGTGCTCCGGTTTCCCCCATCAACCTCAAAACATGCACGATAGACTAAAACCTCCAGCTAAGTACTCCTGACCAGGATCCTGGCTCAAGATCTGGAGAAGGGTCCTGCTCCTGACAGGTTGCACCAGAGGCACTGAGGGATGGGTCAAATGCAGAGAATGAATTTCCCTACGGGGATCAATAAAGTATACCTGTACCTACCTATAAATAGAATTGGGCAATATAACGATATTACCGTATACCGGGTATGTAAAAATCACAACTGTATCATTTTACCATGGTTTAAATCCCTGGGGAATTGTGCAATAGTTTACATGAAATACCTTAAATGTGTATCATTGTTCATGTCTAATATAAAGGGGATTAGGGTCAATCTTTTTAAGTAATATAAGCATAAGCAGGTCTTTTCAATTAACAGCAAGGGCATAATATTATACTTTAATTAATTAGCTCTCTCAGTCAACATCATGCTAGCCTGATGCAGGCAGTGTCAAAAATTGCATCCTCTGATCTTTGATCCTCTGCTGTGTTCTCTAAAGCATTGGCCCTAAAGCTGAAGAAATAAGTGTGCCATAAAAGCTTAGGAACGTATTTAACCATCACATTAAAAAAAATTACGCAGTGCACCTAAACGCGTCATTGGGCACTTACTGCACAGCTCTCTCTGTGATCTGTTAAACTACTGCAGTGGGACACACGGAGGATATCTTCAGCAAAAAGAAGACCGCGCTCTCTCATGAACAGAGGAATATAGCTCTGTGTTAACGAGAAGCGCTGTGAGGACATGGAAAGATTCTCCAACTCTGCCATGACGCACACCTCGCCCCAGGACAGGACGACTTCTGCTGCTGCTCGCTGAGGCACGAGAGGAAGCGCGTCCTGGACAGAACTGATCCATGTGAACCAAGAAGAATAACTTTAATAAAATGCCCAGATGAGCGGGGATTATGAGACAAAATATTGTCTGAAGGTCTCCATCAGTGTTACGTTGGAATTGTTAAGTTAAAAATGCAAAGACAGACGGCGGAAAGCCACGTTATTCTGATTAAAAAGCAATAAATGATTTTAACAAGTGTTCAGGTTAAGTCCTCGGACAGAGGTTTACAGCAGCCACAGTAGTTTTCTGCTGTGGCTGTCGCTGCTATCAGTCAGCGCTGACACAGAAGCAGAGCGCAGAGCTGAAGCCGCTGCGTCCTGCAAAATGGAAAATAAATAAACTTCCTGAGGACAAAGACGTCCACAAACCTCCAGCGCATTGTACAGACACATTTTAACACATCATCGAGTGCTCCCAGATGTTTAAAGTGGTAAATAAAGCGGAGGAGAGAGCAAGATCTGGAGCTCAGAAGGGCGCAGGAGGATGCAGAGAACAGAGACGAGGACGTGTTGGAGGAGAAACTTTTGCGCTGGGTTGTGACCAGTTTCAAATGAACTTATTCTGTCATATCTTTACAAATGAGCACTTTTGAAACACTTTTTTACATTTACTACACCTTCTTTTTGCCTAAAAAACAATATATGTCCCTATATTTTCAAAGTCTAGATTTAACGCAAATTTAAAAGCAAAGTTAGCTTCAATTAAGTGGGTCGGCGATTATACCGTATACCCCGGGATAATTTGTGGATGGTAAGACGGTATGAAAAAATGGATATCGTCCAACTCTAACACCAAAAGACAAATAAGAGGAGTGAGAGCTGCAAATGTAATAAAAATAACTACTTGTAGCCCTAATAATAATAAACAAAGTAATGGCATCATTAAAAGTGGACTACTAAATGTTAGGGAATTTAGTGTTGTCCATAGTTGTAAAGGAGAGGCTGGAGACTCTGGATCTCTGAGGCAGGAGAGGTTTATCAACCATCGGTACGGAACCCGGAGACAGTGAACATTCAACACATTGTGAAGGTATTGACCATTCAAGTCTGGCTATGCTTCTAAGAGGGAGAGGTTATAAACCTGTTGTAATCAGGGAAGGACAGCAAAGGTGTCACACAGTTGGAACAAAAGCTTCTGTACGTGGGACAGAGAGAGCTGCTCTAATCTAAAGGGAACATAAGTTTAAGATGTAGGTCACAATTTAGGATAGTTTAATTATAATATTTACCAAAATAGAATACTGGTAATGACAAAAAAGCGGCAAAGAGGAGCGCTTCCTGGACCTCCAGAAAGTAGTATAAGAGCAGCAAAAAACTAGGTGCTCTTTGGGAAGGCACAGGCAACGCAAAAAACAACAAAATACCCAAGGCACTCTATCATAAAGTAAAAAGCCTTTATTATTTAGGGACATGTCACAATAAACTAAAAAAGCTTCAACGCATTTCAGCGTTGCAGCCTTCATCAGGGTTTGTCCCCTGAGGAAGGCTGCAACGCTGAAGCGAGTTACAGCCTTCAAAAGACCATAGCTAAAAAAATAAAAAAAAACAAAAAACCCCTCAAAACAGAAATAAAACTTTCAAAAAAGACTCAGTAACGAGTGGCTCCACCGTTCTTCTTTGGTTTCATGCTTGATGTCTCCAGGAGGCTGTGGGACGTTGCTCCAGGTGAAGATGACTTCATGAAGAGCATCCTCTGGAACTGAGGGCCCTCAGTCATTACCTCACAGGCGAGGGCCCTCAGTCATTACCTCACAGGCGAAGGCCCTCAGTCATTACCTCACAGGCGAGGGCCCTCAGTCATTACCTCACAGGCGAGGGCCCTCAGTCATTACCTCACAGACGAGGGCCCTCAGTCATTGCCTCACAGGCGAGGGCCCTCAGTCATTACCTCACAGGCGAGGGCCCTCAGTCATTACCTCACAGACGAGGGCCCTCAGTCATTACCTCACAGGCGAGGGGCCTCAGTCATTGCCTCACAGACGAGGGCCCTCAGTCATTACCTCACAGGCGAGGGCCCTCAGTCATTGCCTCACAGGCGAGGGCCCTCAGTCATTACCTCACAGACGAGGGCCCTCAGTCATTACCTCACAGGCGAGGGGCCTCAGTCATTGCCTCACAGACGAGGGCCCTCAGTCATTACCTCACAGGCGAGGGCCCTCAGTCATTACCTCACAGGCGAGGGCCCTCAGTCATTACCTCACAGGCGAGGGCCCTCAGTCATTACCTCACAGGCGAGGGCCCTCAGTCATTACCTCACAGACGAGGGCCCTCAGTCATTACCTCACAGGCGAGGGCCCTCAGTCATTGCCTCACAGGCGAGGGCCCTCAGTCATTACCTCACAGAGCCAGTCGCCGTTTGAGGCCCCTGCACAACCTGAAGCTCCATTGTTTCATTGAAGGAAAAAGCAGCCCTGATCATGATGGGCCCCCTCTATTGTGCTGATCATGATGGGGCCCCTCCACTGTGCTGATCATGATGGGGCCCCTCCACTGTGCTGATCATGATGGGGCCCCTCTATTGTGCTGATCATGATGGGCCCCTCCACTGTGCTGATCATGATGGGCCCCCTCCACTGTGCTGATCATGATGGGGCCCCTCCACTGTGCTGATCATGATGGGCCCCCTCCACTGTGCTGATCATGATGGGGCCCCTCCACTGTGCTGATCATGATGGGCCCCTCCACTGTGCTGATCATGATGGGGCCCCTCCACTGTGCTGATCATGATGGGCCCCCTCCACTGTGCTGATCATCCACTGTGCTGATCATGATGGGCCCCCTCCACTGTGCTGATCATGATGGGCCCCTTTGGCCGCTGCAGCCCTCTCCCTCCCCTCATCAGTCTCATGTAAAACTTTTTTCTAATAAATGTTACGTGTGCTTTTTACATCGCTTCCTTTCTCTGCCTCCGTCCGTGCGCGTTCCTGGAGCTGTGCTTTCTGTGGGTCCTGGACCCGCGGTGAGAGCGGGGGGCGACCCATGGCCTTCCCTGAACTCCTACAAACCATTCATTTGCAGTGGTTTTTTTTTTATTTATAAAGCGTCAGTTCTCGACTTAGAGCGGCAGGCTCACGGTGGACAGGTGACCGCGCCCCGCCCCTGACAGGTGACCGCGCCCCGCCCCTGACCCCGCCCCTGACAGGTGACCGCGCCCCGCCCCTGACAGGTGACCGCGCCCCGCCCCTGACAGGTGACCGCGCCCCGCCCCTGACAGGTGACCGCGCCCCGCCCCTGACCTCGCCCCTGACAGGTGACCGCGCCCCGCCCCTGACAGGTGACCGCGCCCCGCCCATGACAGGTGACCGCGCCCCGCCCCTGACAGGTGACCGCGCCCCGCCCCTGACAGGTGACCGCGCCCCGCCCCTGACCCCGCCCCTGACAGGTGACCGCGCCCCGCCCCTGACCCCGCCCCTGACAGGTGACCGTGAGAGGAGCAGAGGGGAGGCTCAGGTGTCTGCAGTAGATTTAATGCAGAGCACAGTTCAGCAGACACTGTTACCTCAGTTACTACACAGACTTAAGTTAAAGGCTCTCCCAATATTCACAAGTTATTTCTGAGATGTATTTATTATGTATTATCCAAGTAAAAACACACTCCTGAACCTCTCTGGACTTTTTTATTTAAATGCTACATTTTGTCATGGAAAATCTACAAAGTTATTATACTTTGTGATTAATCTGATTAATTTTTTTAATCGATTGACAGCAGTAGCTTTCACAGACTTCCTGTCTGAATCTGGTCGCCGCCAGATTGAATGAGGTTAAACAAATGTAAATCCTAATTCTCCATATCTCAGCAAATTTGCAACTTTTTAAGGCCTTAAATTCTGATTTATAATTTTAGACTTGTAAACCTCTGTGGAAAGTCTAGTTTACTGAAGTATTTCTGTTGCCTTTCACTAATCTGTATCCCATCTGCCTGCTCACATGGACAACAGTTGTTTCAGGGCCACACTTGAAGCTCTGTCCCATCCTGCCACAGAATATTGTTCTGCATCTAAGGAGCTCTCTGCCTCTTGTAAGCTTTTAACTGTGCCCCTACAAAGTGAGATTGTTGATTGATTGAATAAATATTTGTAAATATTGTTGTATTCCAAAGCAGATTGTGTGTTGATGGTAAACAGTCATTTTGACATCATCAGGGTCTTAAACATCGACAAGAGAACATTTCTCTAAACATCGCTGTCTGACCTCAACACTTAACGTTAAATGCTGAACTAGTGTAGAAAGTGGTAAATATGAACTCAATTTCTATGCGGGGTGCATGGTGGCAGAGTGGTTAGCGTTCCCACCTCCCAGCAAGGAGGTTGTTGGTGCGAGCCCCAGGCCGACCAACACACATCTCTCTGGGTGGAGTCTGCAGGTCCTCCCTGTGTTACCGTGGGTTCTCTCCGGGTTCCTCCACCGTCCAACACATGCATGAGTTGGTGAATTGGTGAGTGAATGTGAGAGTGAATGGTTGTCTCTGTGTCAGCCCTGAGACTGGCCCCTGTCCAGGCTGGACCCCGCCTACAGCCCAAAGTTACTGGGATAGGCTCCAGTCACCCGCGACCCCTAACGGGAATAAGTGGTAGAAAATGAATGAAATTTCTATGCATGATTGCTAATCGCAACAAACCAAGTCACGTGACTGAGAATGGTCTATATCTCTAATCACTGTCAATAATATAATCTAATATTCTATATCTCTAATCAGTTCTTTGCTCCTGTCTGGACCTGTGGGCTCTTAACCTCACCTCCTATGGACTTCCTCCCCCTACCTCACCCCCACTCCCCTGTCTGGATGAATCCTCACAGACCTGAACTATGATCCTATCGATGAGTAATGGACTAACAGTTGTAGCAGTGTAGTTATTGTTTGTGTTGATCAACTGTTTGTGAAGCTCTCTGAAGCGACTGTTGTTGTGATACTGGGACATATAATAAAGCTCAACTGAACTGAATTGACACCCCAGACCCACAAAAGGAAATATATTCCACGCTCATTAGAGTTTGTTTTTCTTTTCCCATGTACAGTTCGAGTTATGCATGTATGTGTTTTCCTTAGCAAACAAAGCAGAAGACACATTTTTATTTGCTAGTCGCTGGGAGGTCAGTGTCATTTGGAGCAGAGGGGTTTCGCCCTCCAGGGGCTGTGATGTCTCACACTTTACTAGAGGACTAGGCCTTTAAAGGTAACTTGTCTAGAGTTTGTGTTTTCACCTCTGCTAAGTTTGACAGTGTGCACGGCCTTTTCCTCCAGCTTATGGTGAATTTTGATAACTTTATTTGACTGGACACAAGCCTTTGTTGGTGATGGCAGTGGTTGTGCCCCCTCTCCCAGCTTTTGGCGTCCGAATGGTTTACCCTTATTTAAACACTTTGTGGCTTTTTTTCTTTTTTGTTTGCTCTTTCAGCTCCAGTGGGAATGTCAGAAAACTGGGCTTTCTCCAGCATCAGGTCTAACTCTGCTGTCAGCCCCAGAGCAGTTAAATAATACGTTTGGTTTATCTGTTAACCAAAAATGCAGCATTCATTTTTACAGAGAGTGCTGTAGGTCAGAACCTGTTTATGGGTTTTTGGGTATTAGCTTATAACTTAGTAGTTATTATTACAATGAAACTATTTTACACCTGCTACCTAAAATATATTGCATTTTGTTTTGTGCAGGCAGTAGCTCAGTTGGTAGAGATGTTGGGCCACTAACCTGAAGATTGGATTTTTGATAATAACTAATAACTTAAACAAATAAAAGAGGCAAGATATGTTGTGAGTTTTAAAATAACTCAAAACGTCCAGTTCCTTGCTCTGTGAGAGAGCAGCAGCTCTTTCTATAGAACTGTCCTGTCTCTCCACACACAGCCTGGACCTAGTTCTCTCATTTTGTCAGGCTTGTGGCAATAAAAGCACCTATTTACAACTCTGTGCTGCTCAGGAAGCTTTTTGCAAGTGACAAGATGCGCCATTTACACATTATTAGCAAGAAACAAATAATATTTAGACTGATAATATTTCATTTAAACTGGAAGAGGCTGTTCAGCAGCTGAGCAAATCTGAGGACCACAGCCTTTAAAAATCAGAATTTGAGCAGAAACCCGACTTTCATTTCATGTTCTGTCAGGCATTTACACAGTCAGCACCTCCTGATGTCAAAGTCCAAGGGCTTTTGAGCTTTTGAGAGATTTTATCCGTCACAACTTTCAACCAAAATGGCCGACTTCCTGTTGGGTTTAGGGCGGGGCCATAATATACTTTTTGGTGGGTCTCAATGTGCTCTATGTATCTACCAAGTTTTGTTTATCTATGATTATTACGATGGTTAACTGATTTAAGTTTTTCTCAATCTAAACTAAACTCCCGTCCCTCCTCTCATCTCTGCTCTTGTCCTTTCTTCTTTGTCTCTAATGCTCTTGTTAATGTCTCAGTGATACAGAAAGGAATTAAGTTCAAGCACCAATCCTGGATAAAGGGCTTCGCTGAAGTGGACTCAGGGACTGCAGTTAAGGAAAAACACCAAAGTAAAAATCGTCTTTATAAATTAATTGTCTCACAATAATAAGTAAGAGGTCTCTCCTGTCTCCTCTCTCCTCTGTCTAACTCTGTCTCGTGTGTTACAGAGATGTCGAAGTCAGAACCTGAGCCTGACTCTCAGACTCCTCTCCTGAGTGGATCCCAGACAGAGAACCTTCTCCTGAGTGGAGCTGCAGTGAAGAACTCTCCTGAGGAGACGTGGGTCCAAAGTAAGAACCAGCTCCTTTTCATCTGAACACAAACTCATCTTTATTTGTACATAAACAGTGAATGTTTTGTTCTGGTTTTAAACTAATCACAAAGATTAGATTTTAGTTGTAGGACTGTCTGCTGCCCTCTGGTGGTTTCTCCTGAGATTCTGCTGCACTTAGGAAATATATTTAGCAAGTCCTCTTAACTTTAAACCTTATTCTTACTCACTGTTCATATACTGTATTTTCCGGACTATAAGTAGCACTTTTTTCATAACTTGGCTGGTCCTGCGACTTATATATCAAATTTAACATGAATCAAGAAGTAAAGTGTAGACCATTCTGATTGATAATTGTGCATGCGCTGGTGTGGACTCTAACAGACACCGTACTGGTGAGAAGCGCAGAAGCTCTGTTGAACATCTCTATGATATGTGTACTTCTTCTGCCGACACAGCCATGTAAAATGTTCAGTATTAACACTGTAAGTTAATAATAAAACAATCTTAAATATCATCTCCTCTCATTTCAACATAAACATTACCATCTACAGCACGGAGAGGGCGCTCTAGGCTTGTGACAGCTACTGTCAGTAGTTTTCAGTGATGTAGAATAAGCGCTGGGGAACTTGTTTACTGCTAACTTGTTGTTGGACTCGCTGGCTTATGTTAATTTAGCCTCTTCAGCCTCCCAGGTTTGTTCTGTGCTGTTGTGTAGCTGAATAACTTGTCTTTGCAGATTAAATGTCTGTTCTTCGTCTTGGATTTTGTGAAATACATTTTTAGATAAATGAGACTTAAATCCAGTGCGACTTATAAATGTTTTTTTCCTCTTCATAATGCATTTTTTGACTGACTGACTTATACTCCCCTGAGAGACTTATGGGCCCGTTAATACAGTATTCATTTTCATTTCATTGCAGAAAGAGACAGGAGAATAACTGCTCTTTTACTCATAATGTGAAGCTGATTTTTCCCTCTGTATCTCTGAGTGTATTATTCCAGTTCCATATTTGACATTTGTATAACTGAGTGTAAGAGGCGAGCCAGCCTTGTGAGTTTGGAGCAGTGTCTCCTTTAGTTCATTACTGAGACACATCCTGAACCGTTACAGTGATGTTGGACTCTCACAAACCTGCCACTGTTTAGTCTGTGCATGACTCTCACAAATCAGAAGCAGGATTATAAATGTGTGAATGTTTCTGTTGTCTCCACAGTGGGACCTCTCTCTGCTCCAGGAGACAACAGCGTCCTCTAGAGGGCGCTCTTCACTTTGGGCCTGTCTGTGTGAGCAGAGCTGATCCATTTTAGACTCCTCTGAAAAACACTCACTGGAACTTTCCTGGTTAACCCTGAGGCTCCTGACAAATGTACTCACACTTTATAACCTCGGGATTTGGGTCGCTCTTAATAATCACTATAAACAAGTCAAATATTAATGTTTTTTAACTTTTTTTGCATGAATAGATATGGAGTTTATTGTCATGTATTAATATTTGTCAGGTTTTGTTATCTCGGTGTTGGGATCGCTGTAACAGAGCGGTGGCAGTGTGGCTGAGAATATATTTACTTTGTTATTTTGTCCTGAGGTCTGTGAAACTCCAGTGTTCAGAGCAGAAGTGGGCTCTGAATAGAAACAGGTGGTGTTAATGTGGTTGAATACTTTTGTGTGGATCTGTGAAGTGATCAAAGCCTAACAGACTGTGTGTGTTTTTCTAACCAAAAAAAAAACAAAAAAAACTTTATGACAGCCATTATAAAAGAAAACATGTTGTATTTTTATGTGATGTGTATTTTCTTGTGTATTAACTGTGTGTTGTTTTTCTGTTCCAAGTGAACAAAGAAGTAAACGGTGCTGTGTGTACAGTCTGTCATATTTACACAGGTTACTGCTCTGTCTTTGTTAAAGCAATAAACAAATAAATCTGTTTTTATCCTCTGTGGTCATGAGTCTGATCGTTCTTCTCAGACCAAATGGCCCTGACCTGTGGAGTGCCCCAGGGGTCCATCCTGGGACCTCTTTTGTTCAATCTTTACCTGCTCCCTTTAGGCCAATTAATAAGCAGCAATAACATCATCCTACCACAACTCTGCAGATGACTCAGATTTACATCTCACTGACAGCACTGACCTGAGGATTCACTCTGTCACTGATCCAACAGATCAATGAGTGGATTCACTCTGTCACTGCATCCAACAGATCAATGAGTGGATTCACTCTGTCACTGCATCCAACAGATCAATGAGTGGATTCACTCTGTCACTGCATCCAACAGATCAATGAGTGGATTCACTCTGTCACTGCATCCAACAGATCAATGAGTGGATTCACTCTGTCACTGCATCCAACAGATCAATGAGTGGATGAGAAACAACTTTCTCCAGCTAAACACAGACAAGACTGAAATAATCATCTTTGTCCACAGAAACAAAGACAAGGTGTCTGTAGTCAGCTCGAGTCTCTTTCACTAAAACCAAGTCAGGTTAGAAATCTCAGGGTGGACTCTGACTTGAACTTCAGCAGTCACATTAAATCTATAACATCATCAGCATTTTACCATCTCAAAAACATTGCCAGAATCAAAGGTTTACTGTCTAAACCTGACCTAGAGAGACTTATTCATGCGTTCATCTCCAGCAGGTTAGACTCCTGTAACACTGCTCACTGGACTCACTAAACCAGCTGTGAGACAGCTGCAGGACGTCCAGAAGCTGCTGCTCAGGTCCTGACCAAAACCAGGAAGTACGACCATATTAGTCCTGTCCTCAGGTCTCTGCACTGGCTTCCTGTCGCTCAGAGAACAGAGTGCAGCTCTGCTGTGCACACGTCTCTCCATGGCTTAGCACCAAAGAACATCTCTGACCTGTTGGTCCCATATGAACCATCTGGGACTCTGAGGACCTCGGGGACAGGTCTCTGCTGGGACTCTGAGGACCTCAGGGACAGGTCTCTGCTGGTCCCAGAGTCAGGACTAAACTCTGGAACAGTCTCCTGACGATGTTCGACCTCTGCTCTGACGATGTTCACGCGTTAATTACGATTAATTAATTACAGAGAAATTAACGTTAAAAAAACTTAACGCAATTAATGGCACTTGTCTGTGACAACAGGAACTTTTCTCTGTGACCTAGTTTCTGGTGCAGTAACCAGGGCTGAACCTCCACACAACCACGAGGAGGTCACAGGAGGAGGTCACAGGAGGAGCACAGAGGAGAGAGGACAGGTCCATGAGGAGGTCACAGGAGGAGAGAGGACAGGTCCACGAGGAGGTCACAGGAGGAGAGAGGACAGGTCCACGAGGAGGTCACAGGAGGAGAGAGGACAGGTCCACGAGGAGGTCACAGGAGGAGGTCACAGGAGGAGAGAGGACAGGTCCATGAGGAGGTCACAGGAGGAGAGAGGACAGGTCCACGAGGAGGTCACAGGAGGAGAGAGGACAGGTCCACGAGGAGGTCACAGGAGTAGGTCACAGGAGGAGAGAGGACAGGTCCACGAGGAGGTCACAGGAGGAGGTCACAGGAGGAGAGAGGACAGGTCCACGAGGAGGTCACAGGAGGAGAGAGGACAGGTCCACGAGGAGGTGACAGGAGGAGGTCACAGGAGGAGAGAGGACAGGTCCACGAGGAGGTCACAGGAGGAGAGAGGACAGGTCCACGAGGAGGTCACAGGAGGAGAGAGGACAGGTCCACGAGGAGGTCACAGGAGGAGCACAGAGGAGAGAGGACAGGTCCATGAGGAGGTCACAGGAGGAGAGAGGACAGGTCCACGAGGAGGTCACAGGAGGAGAGAGGACAGGTCCACGAGGAGGTCACAGGAGGAGAGAGGACAGGTCCACGAGGAGGTCACAGGAGGAGAGAGGACAGGTCCACGAGGAGGTCACAGGAGGAGAGAGGACAGGTCCATGAGGAGGTCACAGGAGGAGAGAGGACAGGTCCACGAGGAGGTCACAGGAGGAGCACAGAGGAGAGAGGACAGGTCCACGAGGACATGACGGGGAGGTCACAGGAGGAGAGAGGACAGGTCCACGAGGAGGTCACAGGAGGAGGTCACAGGAGGAGAGAGGACAGGTCCACGAGGAGGTCACAGGAGGAGGTCACAGGAGGAGAGAGGACAGGTCCACGAGGAGGTCACAGGAGGAGGTCACAGGAGGAGAGAGGACAGGTCCACGAGGAGGTCACAGGAGGAGGTCACAGGAGGAGAGAGGACAGGTCCACGAGGAGGTCACAGGAGGAGGTCACAGGAGGAGAGAGGACAGGTCCACGAGGAGGTGACAGGAGGAGGTCACAGGAGGAGAGAGGACAGGTCCACGAGGAGGTCACAGGAAGAGAGAGGACAGGTCCACGAGGAGGTCACAGGAGGAGCACAGAGGAGAGAGGACAGGTCCATGAGGAGGTCACAGGAGGAGAGAGGACAGGTCCACGAGGAGGTGACAGGAGGAGGTCACAGGAGGAGAGAGGACAGGTCCATGAGGAGGAGCACAGGAGGAGAGAGGACAGGTCCACGAGGAGGTGACAGGAGGAGGTCACAGGAGGAGAGAGGACAGGTCCATGAGGAGGAGCACAGGAGGAGAGAGGACAGGTCCACGAGGAGGTCACAGGAGGAGAGAGGACAGGTCCACGAGGAGGTCACAGGAGGAGAAAGGACAGGTCCACGAGGAGGTCACAGGAGGAGAGAGGACAGGTCCACGAGGAGGTCACAGGAGGAGGTCACAGGAGGAGAGAGGACAGGTCCACGAGGAGGTGACAGGAGGAGGTCACAGGAGGAGAGAGGACAGGTCCACGAGGAGGTCACAGGAGGAGAGAGGACAGGTCCACGAGGAGGTCACAGGAGGAGAAAGGACAGGTCCACGAGGAGGTCACAGGAGGAGCACAGAGGAGAGAGGACAGGTCCATGAGGAGGTCACAGGAGGAGAGAGGACAGGTCCACGAGGAGGTGACAGGAGGAGGTCACAGGAGGAGAGAGGACAGGTCCACGAGGAGGTCACAGGAGGAGAGAGGACAGGTCCACGAGGAGGTCACAGGAGGAGAAAGGACAGGTCCACGAGGAGGTCACAGGAGGAGCACAGAGGAGAGAGGACAGGTCCACGAGGAGGTCACAGGAGGAGATGTTGTTAACGGTGTTGTTAACGGTGTTGTTAACGGTGTTGTTAACGGTGTTATTAACAATGTTGTTAACGGTGTTGTTAACGATGTTGTTAACGGTGTTATTAACAATGTTGTTAACGGTGTTGTTAACGGTGTTGTTAACGGTGTTGTTAACAGTGTTATTAACAATGTTGTTAACGATGTTGTTAACGGTGTTGTTAACGGTGTTGTTAACAGTGTTATTAACGATGTTGTTAACGATGTTGTTAACGGTGTTGTTAACGGTGTTGTTAACGGTGTTATTAACAATGTTGTTAACGGTGTTGTTAACGGTGTTGTTAACGGTGTTGTTAACGGTGTTGTTAACAGTGTTATTAACAATGTTGTTAACGATGTTGTTAACGGTGTTGTTAACGGTGTTGTTAACGGTATTGTTAACGGTGTTATTAACAATGTTGTTAACGATGTTGTTAACGGTGTTGTTAACGGTATTGTTAACGGTGTTGTTAACGGTGTTATTAACAATGTTGTTAACAATGTTGTTAACGATGTTGTTAACGGTGCTGTTAACGGTGTTATTAACGGTGTTGTTAACGGTGTTGTTAACGGTGTTGTTAACGTTAACGATGTTGTTAACGGTGTTGTTAACGGTATTGTTAACGGTGTTGTTAACGGTGTTGTTAACGATGTTGTTAACGATGTTGTTAACGGTGTTGTTAACGGTGTTGTTAACGATGTTGTTAACGGTGTTGTTAACGGTGTTGTTAACGATGTTGTTAACGGTGTTGTTAACGATGTTGTTAACGGTATTGTTAACGGTGTTGTTAACGGTGTTGTTAACGATGTTGTTAACGGTATTGTTAACGGTGTTGTTAACGGTATTGTTAACGGTGTTGTTAACGGTGTTGTTAACGGTGTTGTTAACGATGTTGTTAACGATGTTGTTAACGGTATTGTTAACAGTGTTGTTAACGGTGTTGTTAACGATGTTGTTAACGGTATTGTTAACAGTGTTGTTAACGGTGTTGTTAACGATGTTGTTAACGGTGTTGTTAACGGTGTTGTTAACGGTGTTGTTAACGATGTTGTTAACGATGTTAACGGTATTGTTAACAGTGTTGTTAACGGTGTTGTTAACGATGTTGTTAACGGTGTTGTTAACGGTATTGTTAACGGTGTTGTTAACGATGTTGTTAACGGTGTTGTTAACGGTGTTGTTCACGATGTTGTTAACGGTATTGTTAACAGTGTTGTTAACGGTGTTGTTAACGATGTTGTTAACGGTATTGTTAACGGTGTTGTTAACGGTGTTGTTAACGATGTTGTTAACGGTGTTGTTAACGGTGTTGTTAACGGTATTGTTAACGGTGTTGTTAACGATGTTGTTAACGATGTTGTTAACGGTATTGTTAACAGTGTTGTTAACGGTGTTGTTAACGATGTTGTTAACGGTGTTGTTAACGGTATTGTTAACGGTGTTGTTAACGATGTTGTTAACGGTGTTGTTAACGGTGTTGTTAACAATGTTGTTAACGGTATTGTTAACGGTGTTGTTAACGATGTTGTTAACGATGTTGTTAACGGTGTTGTTAACGGTATTGTTAACGGTGTTGTTAACGATGTTGTTAACGGTGTTGTTAACGATGTTGTTAACGATGTTGTTAACGGTGTTGTTAACGGTGTTGTTAACAATGTTGTTAACGGTATTGTTAACGGTGTTGTTAACGATGTTGTTAACGATGTTGTTAACGGTGTTGTTAACGGTATTGTTAACGATGTTGTTAACGATGTTGTTAACGGTGTTGTTAACGGTATTGTTAACAGTGTTGTTAACGGTATTGTTAACGATGTTGTTAACGGTGTTGTTAACGATGTTGTTAACGATGTTGTTAACGGTGTTGTTAACGGTGTTGTTAACAATGTTGTTAACGGTATTGTTAACGGTGTTGTTAACGATGTTGTTAACGATGTTGTTAACGATGTTGTTAACGGTATTGTTAACGGTGTTGTTAACGGTGTTGTTAACGGTATTGTTAACGGTATTGTTAACGGTGTTGTTAACGATGTTGTTAACGGTGTTGTTAACGATGTTGTTAACGATGTTGTTAACGGTGTTGTTAACGATGTTGTGTTTTAAATTGTTCTACAATAAAAGGTTTTCGTGTACATAGTTTGTTATTTGTCTTCTCCCTCCTTGTTTTCACACAGAAAAGTATCGATAAGAATACCAATAAAATATATATTTGAATCAAGTGGAAAACCCTGGACAGGACTGGGACTCAGAGTCTCAGTAAAATACCAAATACATCTCTCACTGAACTCACTTCCAAAACCAGCTAACAATCTAAACTCATACAGTGAGCTAAATTAATACAAATATGTGTGCTGTACAACGCCTACAAATACAAATACTGTCTACACAAGAACTGTCACCATCTGCTGTTTTCTGAGGGCCCCTAACAGAGCCTTAAGGAGATCAGAGTTCAGTACAAAAACCTTGTCCTGAGTCAGATTTCCTGTCTGTGTGGACACAGGGCTCCTTTAGCATCTTCTGCTGGAGCTGTATTTGTCTTTAATCCTCTACATTCTTTACTCCCAGCCTTCTGCCTGAGTTTCCTCCTCTGATACCTGACTAAATATTCACTTTAATGAACAGACAGAAAACGTTTGGTCAGTGACTGTGTCTGAGCGTCCTCCCTAACCCTCTGTAGCGCCCCCTACAGAGGTCACGCCATTTTGTAGTGGTGTCCGAATGTCTAATGGATAAAAAATAGTGCACTCAAAATTTCCCACAATGCATTTTGAAAAGTAGTGGACAGAGATGGCCACTAGAGGTCAGTACAGAGCAGAATGCTTTGTGAGTTTGGGAGGAGAACAGCGGGACAGAGACAGGACTTTAACCTGAACACAACCCAGCTGTGTTTCCTTCTGTCACAGCGTCATCAGAAATAAAAAGCTCTTAAATAAACCGCTGCTAACGTTAGCTTAGCCGTTAGCGTTAGCCTCCCCACGTAAGGCACAGAGCTGCAATAATCCTCTCTGTTTTATTCATTACAGCATCATTCATGTTCAATATCACACACATGACTGTTATTTATCTGTAAATACTAAAACATCTGAGTGTGGTCAGGTTTATCACAGAACAACTTTATCAGAGGAGTTTCTTTTTTTCCCCTCAAATTTATTTATGAACTTTACAAATAAACCATGA
Organism: Bostrychus sinensis; assembly: GCA_020698575.1. Classification (NCBI taxonomy): domain Eukaryota; kingdom Metazoa; phylum Chordata; class Actinopteri; order Gobiiformes; family Eleotridae; genus Bostrychus; species Bostrychus sinensis. The sequence continues at coordinate 401,724 of CM036252.1, forward strand.
ATTTAGACAATACAACAGAGAGCGGATGTGTAACCTTTTACATTCAAACAAACTAAAGAGCCTAAAACCAACAGTACATGCCTATCACACAACGAGGGAAATTAGGAGATACAAAAATAAATAAAAGGATGCAGCAGAAAAACAACAGGGTAGGCTAACAAACATTTTAATCTTACACACTCTGGACAGGAATAGTCCTGACATACAAAAGGAAGGGCTTCCAAAGTCTAGCTAATTTAGTTTGGGAACCAGATAAAGTAAGTTTTATTTTTCACATTCAAGAAAGCACAAAACCTCCTGAAGCCACTGAAATCGATGTCCCCACACACATTTTAGCAAGTGGAGCTTTAGTATAATGGGTACGGTGTAAAATTCTGCACTGGGTAAAACAGTGTTCAGCACAAATAAAGGACCTATGCACTCTTTGCAAAATTTTATTCCAAACTTCAGCCGTAAAACCCAGGTCAGCCTCCCACTTGGTTTTCACAATGTCAGATGAGCCTAAATGAAGATTAAAAATTGTTAAATAAATACATGAAATAGCACCTTTCGTGGAGGATATAGGTGCTAGGAATTTATCAGAATCCTGGCTTTCGGGGAGAGGGCGAAAGCCTGGAAAGCTACGCACATGAAGGTACCTAAAGAAATGCACCTGGGGTAATGAAAATGTGTCGACCGGCGGCTGAAAAGAAGCAAAAACACCATCAGTAAATCAGTCCTTCACTGTTTTCAATCCCAAGTACGCCCAAGAGGAGAATGAGCCATCAATTAAAGAGGGAGGAAAGGTTGGATTGGCCACTGGCGGTGCTTCGGAGAGAGACTGAAATCCAAAATGGCGCCAAGACTGGGTCCATGTTGTAAGACAGGAAATAACAACCACATTTTTAGAATAGGCCTGAGGAGAAAAAGAAAGTGGAGAAGGCAACAGAGCTTTGAGAGCGACTGGGTGTGAAGACCTGGCTTCAATCTCCAACCAAACTGGAGTCAACTGAAGAGTTTCATATCGGAGCCAATCATTTCAATTTCTAATATTAGCTGCCCAATAATAAAACATATTAGGTCGTGCCTTTCCACCAGCAGATTTAGATTTCTGTTTCTTACTCCAGATATAGTCCAAAAGAAGGCTATCCAATATTCGTATGAATTGAAACAATAGGAGAATCTAAGGAAAACATTAATTTTTATATAATTTATCCTGGCAGCTATTGACAAATGGAGAAGAGACCATCGATCTTGGTCATGTTTAATGTTTGTCATTAGTGTAAGGAAGTTTTTCTTGAAAAGATTATCAAGCGTACTGCAGTAAATATACCTAAACACAGAAAACCAGATCTCACTCATCTGAATGGAAGTCTGTAGTGGGAACCCCAGGCAGGGTTGTTGACAGGAAAAATCTCTCTTTACTCAGATTCAGTTTGTATCCAGAGACGCTGCTGAAACCGAGAGCACTGCAGGTACGGACTTAGGCAAGTCCGAGACAAACAACACAAGGTCATCCACATGGAGAGAGACTTTTACTTCCACCTCACTTCCAGAGATAGCAGTAAAATTGGGGTGTGTCCTCAATCGAGAGGGTTTCCATGAAAACTCCAAACAATAACGGACTAAGTGGACATTCCTGTCTGGTGGAACGAGAGAGGGGAAAAAAGCTTGCATCAATACAGTTCGTCCTGACCGAGGCCTGTCGTGGAGCATAAAGTGGTCTGACCCATGAAATAAAATTTTCCCCAAATCCAAATTTACGTAAGGCACAAAAAAGATAATCCCATTCCACCATCAAAGGCCTTTTCTGGGTCCAAAGCGATCAAAACCTGTGGAAGAGCAGATGATGATGAATTATAAACCTGCCTCATACTGAAAAAAGAGTCTGCACCAATAAATCCAACAAACCCAAAGATAAAACAGAAGGGATAGACATTACTGAGTATTAAAGACATTACTGAGTATTACTGACTACTACTATTACTGACTATTACTGAGTATTACTGAGTATTACAGAGTATTACTGAGTATTACTGACTATTACTGAGTATTACTGAGTATTACAGAGTATTACTGAGTATTACTGAGTATTACAGAGTATTACAGAGTATTACAGAGTATTACTGAGTATTACTGAGTATTACTGAGTATTACAGAGTATTACAGAGTATTACTGAGTATTACTGAGTATTACAGAGCATTACAGAGCATTACAGAGTATTACAGAGTATTACTGAGTATTACAGAGTATTACTGAGTATTACTGAGTATTACAGAGTATTACAGAGTATTACAGAGTATTACTGAGTATTACTGAGTATTACTGAGTATTACTGAGTATTACAGAGTATTACAGAGTATTACTGAGTATTACTGAGTATTACAGAGTATTACAGAGTATTACTGAGTATTACTGAGTATTACAGAGTATTACAGAGTATTACTGAGTATTACAGAGCATTACAGAGCATTACAGAGTATTACAGAGTATTACTGAGTATTACTGAGTATTACAGAGTATTACAGAGTATTACTGAGTATTACTGAGTATTACAGAGCATTACAGAGCATTACAGAGTATTACTGAGTATTACTGAGTATTACTGAGTATTACAGAGTATTACAGAGTATTACAGAGTATTACTGAGTATTACTGAGTATTACTGAGTATTACAGAGTATTACAGAGTATTACTGAGTATTACTGAGTATTACAGAGCATTACAGAGCATTACAGAGTATTACAGAGTATTACTGAGTATTACTGAGTATTACAGAGCATTACAGAGCATTACAGAGTATTACTGAGTATTACTGAGTATTACTGAGTATTACAGAGTATTACAGAGTATTACAGAGTATTACTGAGTATTACTGAGTATTACTGAGTATTACAGAGCATTACAGAGCATTACAGAGTATTACAGAGTATTACTGAGTATTACTGAGTATTACAGAGTATTACAGAGTATTACAGAGTATTACTGAGTATTACTGAGTATTACTGAGTATTACTGAGTATTACAGAGCATTACTGAGTATTACTGAGTATTACTGACTATTACAGAGTATTACAGAGTATTACAGAGTATTACTGAGTATTACTGACTATTACTGACTATTACTGACTATTACTGAGTATTACTGAGTATTACTGAGTATTACTGACTATTACTGAGTATTACTGAGTATTACTGAGTATTACTGACTATTACTGACTATTACAGAGTATTACTGACTATTACTGAGTATTACTGAGTATTACTGAGTATTACTGAGTATTACTGAGTATTACTGAGTATTACTGAATATTACTGACTATTACTGAGTATTACAGAGTATTACAGAGCATTACAGAGCATTACAGAACATTACTGAGCATTACAGAGTATTACTGAGTATTACAGAGCATTACAGAGCATTACAGAGCATTACAGAGCATTACAGAGTATTACAGAGCATTACTGAGTATTACAGAGTATTACAGAGTATTATTGAGTATTACAGAGTATTACAGAGTATTACAGAGCATTACAGAGCATTACAGAGTATTACTGAGTATTACAGAGTATTACAGAGTATTACAGAGTATTACAGAGCATTACTGAGCATTACAGAGTATTACTGAGTATTACTGAGTATTACAGAGTGTTACTGAGTATTACTGAGTATTACAGAGCATTACTGAGTATTACTGAGTATTACAGAGTATTACTGAGTATTACAGAGTATTACAGAGTATTACAGAGTATTACAAAGAATTACTGAGTATTACTGAGTATTACAGAATATTACAGAGTATTACTGAGTATTACAGAGCATTACTGAGCATTACTGAGTATTACAGAGTATTACTGAGTATTACTGAGTATTACTGAGTATTACAGAGTATTACAGAGTATTACAGAGTATTACTGAGTATTACAGAGCATTACTGAGTATTACTGAGTATTACAGAGAATTACTGAGTATTACAGAGTATTACAGAGTATTACAGAGTATTACAGAGCTTTACTGAGTATTACAGAGTATTACAGAGTATTACAGAGTATTACAGAGTATTACAGAGCATTACTGAGTATTAATGAGTATTACAGAGTATTACAGAGAATTACTGAGTATTACAGAGAATTACTGAGTATTACAGAGTATTACAGAGTATTACAGAGTATTACAGAGTATTACTGAGTATTACAGAGTATTACTGAGTATTACAGAGTATTACTGCACATTGTTTACTGCTGGGACCTAGTTTCTTAAACAAACCTCTGTAAAACCTAATGAAGCATTGCAGACCCAGTCCCAGACCCAGACCCAGTCCCAGACCCAGTCCCAGACCCAGTCCCAGACCCAGACCCAGTCCCAGACCCAGTCCCAGACCCAGACCCAGTCCCAGACCCAGTCCCAGACCCAGTCCCAGACCCAGTCCCAGACCCAGTCCCAGTCCCAGACCCAGACCCAGTCCCAGACCCAGACCCAGTCCCAGACCCAGACCCAGACCCAGTCCCAGACCCAGACCCAGTCCCAGTCCCAGACCCAGTCCCAGACCCAGACCCAGTCCCAGACCCAGACCCAGTCCCAGACCCAGTCCCAGACCCAGTCCCAGACCCAGACCCAGACCCAGTCCCAGTCCCAGACCCAGACCCAGACCCAGTCCCAGTCCCAGACCCAGACCCAGTCCCAGACCCAGTCCCAGACCCAGTCCCAGACCCAGACCCAGTCCCAGACCCAGTCCCAGACCCAGACCCAGTCCCAGACCCAGACCCAGACCCAGACCCAGTCCCAGACCCCGTCCCAGACCCAGACCCAGACCCAGTCCCAGACCCAGTCCCAGTCCCAGACCCAGTCCCAGTCCCAGACCCAGTCCCAGTCCCAGACCCAGACCCAGTCCCAGACCCAGTCCCAGTCCCAGACCCAGACCCAGACCCAGTCCCAGACCCAGACCCAGTCCCAGACCCAGTCCCAGACCCAGTCCCAGTCCCAGACCCAGACCCAGTCCCAGACCCAGTCCCAGTCCCAGACCCAGACCCAGACCCAGACCCAGTCCCAGACCCAGTCCCAGACCCAGACCCAGACCCAGACCCAGTCCCAGACCCAGTCCCAGACCCAGACCCAGACCCAGTCCCAGACCCAGTCCCAGTCCCAGACCCAGTCCCAGACCCAGACCCAGTCCCAGTCCCAGACCCAGTCCCAGACCCAGTCCCAGTCCCAGACCCAGTCCCAGACCCAGTCCCAGACCCAGACCCAGTCCCAGTCCCAGACCCAGTCCCAGACCCAGTCCCAGTCCCAGACCCAGTCCCAGACCCAGTCCCAGACCCAGTCCCAGACCCAGTCCCAGACCCAGTCCCAGTCCCAGACCCAGTCCCAGACCCAGTCCCAGTCCCAGACCCAGTCCCAGACCCAGTCCCAGACCCAGACCCAGACCCAGTCCCAGACCCAGTCCCAGACCCAGACCCAGACCCAGTCCCAGACCCAGTCCCAGTCCCAGACCCAGTCCCAGACCCAGACCCAGTCCCAGTCCCAGACCCAGTCCCAGACCCAGTCCCAGTCCCAGACCCAGTCCCAGACCCAGTCCCAGACCCAGACCCAGTCCCAGTCCCAGACCCAGTCCCAGACCCAGTCCCAGTCCCAGACCCAGTCCCAGACCCAGTCCCAGACCCAGACCCAGTCCCAGTCCCAGACCCAGTCCCAGACCCAGTCCCAGTCCCAGACCCAGTCCCAGACCCAGTCCCAGACCCAGTCCCAGACCCAGACCCAGTCCTGGTGCTGCAGATGAGACACACCTGCAATCAATCCTCACATCAGCCTCAGTACAAAACCCTGGTCTACTCACCACTACTTCACCACATATTTCCGTCCTGTAGAGCTGACTCCTGGCCATTTCTTGTGTCCTGGCTTTTGTTCCTGTTTTGTACCTTTTTGTACTTATCTGGTTCTCCTCCTTCTGCCCAGGCTCTCCGTGTCTGCCTAGCTCCCGGTGTCTCCAGCCAGCTCCCTGCCTCCACTGCCTGCTTGGACTTCTGTTCAATAAACTGTTAAAACCTGGATTATCTCCCCGTCTTTGCTTTGGGGCCCTTAGTAAACCTTAACATCTTCACTCTCTGTCTGCTGGACATAACCAACCCCGGCCGCGGCGCTGCATTTGAGAGGAAACTTTTATGATTTTTGGCAAAAAGTTGCTGTATCGATTATCGATACGAGGGTGTTGAATCGTATCGTTGCAGAAACGTATCGTTACACCTCTAGTCTGGATGAGTTTGTTAAAAGTTGGCTGCATTTTGTACCAGTTGTAAACAATGAAGCCATGACTGTGATAGAAATATCGTGCGTTACAGAAGTCGATACGTGAACTGATAAAAGCATGAGGAGCTGTTTCCAGATCGCTGTGAGACAGAAAGGGCTTCACTTTAGAAAAGAACAGAAAAACTTTATTGTCTGTCCCAGAAGGTGACAGAAGTTCTTCTTTGATAAGGCTCTGTACAGTTCAGACACAATACACTCAGAAAAGATGCACGATCAAAACAAACATAATGCATAAGAACACATGAAAAGGCAGATCTGGTCTGGGGGGTCCTGACTGATCTGGGTGTGGGTGGGAGGGGTCCTGACTGATCTGGGTGCGGGTGGGAGGAGTCCTGACTGATCTGGGTGCGGGTGGGAGGGGTCCTGACTGATCTGGGTGCAGGTGGGAGGGGTCCTGACTCATCTGGGTGCGGGTGGGAGGGGTCCTGACTGATCTGGGTGCGGGTGGGAGGGGTCCTGACTGATCTGGGTGCGGGTGGGAGGGGTCCTGACTGATCTGGGTGGGGGTGGGAGGGGTCCTGACTCATCTGGGTGCAGGTGGGAGGGGTCCTGACTGATCTGGCTGCGGGTGGGAGGGGTCCTGACTGATCTGGCTGCGGGTGGGAGGGGTCCTGACTGATCTGGGTGCGGGTGGGAGGGGTCCTGACTGATCTGGCTGCGGGTGGGAGGGGTCCTGACTGATCTGGCTGCGGGTGGGAGGGGTCCTGACTGATCTGGGTGCGGGTGGGAGGGGTCCTGACTGATCTGGGTGCGGGTGGGAGGGGTCCTGACTGATCTGGGTGCGGGTGGGAGGGGTCCTGACTGATCTGGGTGCGGGTGGGAGGGGTCCTGACTGATCTGGGTGCGGGTGGGAGGGGTCCTGACTGATCTGGGTGCGGGTGGGAGGGGTCCTGACTGATCTGGGTGCGGGTGGGAGGGGTCCTGACTGATCTGGGTGCGGGTGGGGGGGGGTCCTGACTGATCTGGGTGTGGGTGGGAGGGGTCCTGACTGATCTGGGTGCGGGTGGGAGGGGTCCTGACTGATCTGGTTGCGGGTGGGAGGGGTCCTGACTGATCTGGGTGCGGGTGGGAGGGGTCCTGACTGATCTGGGTGTGGGTGGGAGGGGTCCTGACTGATCTGGCTGCGGGTGGGAGGGGTCCTGACTGATAATACGAGAGTTTGGATTTATCTTTGGTTGTCAGAAAGTTGAACCATGATGTGTTGTTAAAAGTGATCAGTGACTTGTAAAACTTTGTTAAAATGTCTTTCTGGACATTAGAAGACCTCGGTGTCCTCAGCAGGAGGCGCTGTTGTGTTCACAGATACAGAGTCAGCGTGAGGTTCAGTCTGTGGGACTGTCCTGTCTCTGTCCTGTCTCTGTCCTGTCTCTGTCCTGTCTCTGTCCTGTCTCTGTCTCTGTCCTGTCTCTGTCCTGTCTCTGTCTCTGTCTCTGTCCTGTCTCTGTCTCTGTCTCTGTCTCTGTCTCTGTCCTGTCTCTGTCTCTGTCTCTGTCTCTGTCTCTGTCCCTGTCTCTGACTCTGTCTCTGTCTCTGTCTCTGTCCTGTCTCTGTCTCTGTCTCATGTTCTGTCTCTGTCTCATGTTCTGTCTCTGTCCTGTCTCTGTCTCATGTCCTGTCTCTGTCTCATGTCCTGTCTCTGTCTCTGTCTCTGTCTCATGTTCTGTCTCTGTCTCATTTTCTGTCTCATGTTCTGTCTCTGTCTCATGTCCTGTCTCTGTCTCATGTTCTGTCTCTGTCTCTGTCTCTGTCCTGTCTCTGTCTCTGTCCTGTCTCTGTCTTTGTCTCTGTCCTGTCTCTGTCTCTGTCTCTGTCCCTGTCTCTGTCTCTGTCTCTGTCCTGTCTCTGTCTCTGTCCTGTCTCTGTCTCTGTCCTGTCTCTGTCTTTGTCTCTGTCCTGTCTCTGTCTCTGTCTCTGTCTCTGTCTCTGTCCTGTCTCTGTCTCTGTCTCTGTCCCTGTCTCTGTCTCTGTCTCTGTCCTGTCTCTGTCTCTGTCTCTGTCTCTGTTCTGTCTCTGTCCTGTCTCTGTCTCTGTCTCTGTTCTGTCTCTGTCTCTGTCTCTTTTCTGTCTCTGTTCTGTCTCTGTCTCTGTCCTGTCTCTGTCTCTGTCTCTGTCTCTGACCTGTCTCTGTCTCTGTCTCTGTCTCTGACCTGTCTCTGTCTCTGTCTCTGTCCTGTCTCTGTCTCTGTCTCTGTCTCTGTCTCTGTCCTGTCTCTGTCTCTGTCCTGTCTCTGTCTCTGTCTCTGTTCTGTCTCTGTCTCTGTCTCTGTCTCTGTTCTGTCTCTGTCTCTGTTCTGTCTCTGTCTCTGTCCTGTCTCTGTCCTGTCTCTGTCTCTGTCTCTGTCTCTGTCCTGTCTCTGTCCTGTCTCTGTCTCTGTCTCTGTCTCTGTCTCTGTCTCTGTCCTGTCTCTGTCTCTGTCCTGTCTCTGTCCTGTCTCTGTCCTGTCTCTGTCTCTGTCTCTGTCTCTGTCTCTGTCCTGTCTCTGTCTCTGTCCTGTCTCTGTCTCTGTCTCTGTCCTGTCTCTGTCCTGTCTCTGTCTCTGTCTCTTTTCTGTCTCTGTTCTGTCTCTGTCTCTGTCCTGTCTCTGTCTCTGTCTCTGTCTCTGTCTCTGTCTCTGTCCTGTCTCTGTCTCTGTCTCTGTCCCTGTCTCTGTCTCTGTCCTGTCTCTGTCTCTGTCCTGTCTCTGTCTCTGTCTCTGTCCTGTCTCTGTCTTTGTCTCTGTCCTGTCTCTGTCTCTGTCTCTGTCTCTGTCTCTGTCCTGTCTCTGTCTCTGTCTCTGTCTCTGTCTCTGTCCCTGTCTCTGTCTCTGTCTCTGTCTCTGTCCTGTCTCTGTCTCTGTCTCTGTCTCTGTCTCTGTCTCTGTTCTGTCTCTGTCTCTGTCCTGTCTCTGTCTCTGTCTCTGTCTCTGTCCTGTCTCTGTCTCTGTCTCTGTCCCTGTCTCTGTCTCTGTCTCTGTCCTGTCTCTGTCTCTGTCCTGTCTCTGTCTCTGTCTCTGTCCTGTCTCTGTCTCTGTCTCTGTCTCTGTCTCTGTCTCTGTCTCTGTCCTGTCTCTGTCTCTGTCCTGTCTCTGTCCTGTCTCTGTCTCTGTCTCTGTCTCTGTTCTGTCTCTGTCTCTGTTCTGTCTCTGTCTCTGTCCTGTCTCTGTCCTGTCTCTGTCTCTGTCTCTGTCTCTGTTCTGTCTCTGTCTCTGTCTCTGTCTCTGTCTCTGTCTCTGTTCTGTCTCTGTCTCTGTCTCTGTCCTGTCTCTGTCTCTGTCCTGTCTCTGTCCTGTCTCTGTCTCTGTCTCTGACTCTGTCTCTGTCTCTGTCTCTGTCTCTGTCCTGTCTCTGTCCTGTCTCTGTCTCTGTCTCTGTCTCTGTCTCTGTCCCTGTCTCTGTCTCTGTCTCTGTCTCTGTCTCTGTCCTGTCTCTGTCCTGTCTCTGTCCTGTCTCTGTCTCTGTCCTGTCTCTGTCTCTGTCCTGTCTCTGTCCTGTCTCTGTCCTGTCTCTGTCTCTGTCCTGTCTCTGTCTCTGTCTCTGTCTCTGTCTCTGTCTCTGTTCTGTCTCTGTCTCTGTTCTGTCTCTGTCTCTGTCCTGTCTCTGTCTCTGTCTCTGTCTCTGTTCTGTCTCTGTCTCTGTTCTGTCTCTGTCCTGTCTCTGTCCTGTCTCTGTCTCTGTCTCTGTCTCTGTCCTGTCTCTGTCTCTGTCCTGTCTCTGTCCTGTCTCTGTCTCTGTCTCTGACTCTGTCTCTGTCTCTGTCTCTGTCCTGTCTCTGTCCTGTCTCTGTCTCTGTCTCTGTCTCTGTCTCTGTTCTGTCTCTGTCTCTGTTCTGTCTCTGTCTCTGTCCTGTCTCTGTCTCTGTCTCTGTCTCTGTCTCTGTCTCTGTCCCTGTCTCTGTCTCTGTCTCTGTCTCTGTCTCTGTCTCTGTCTCTGTCCTGTCTCTGTCCTGTCTCTGTCTCTGTCTCTGACTCTGTCTCTGTCTCTGTCTCTGTCCTGTCTCTGTTCTGTCTCTGTCTCTGTTCTGTCTCTGTCTCTGTCCTGTCTCTGTCTCTGTCTCTGTCTCTGTCCTGTCTCTGTCTCTGTCTCTGTCTCTGTCTCTGTCTCTGTCCTGTCTCTGTCCTGTCTCTGTCCTGTCTCTGTCTCTGTCCTGTCTCTGTCTCTGTCCTGTCTCTGTCCTGTCTCTGTCCTGTCTCTGTCTCTGTCCTGTCTCTGTCTCTGTCTCTGTCTCTGTCTCTGTTCTGTCTCTGTCTCTGTTCTGTCTCTGTCTCTGTCTCTGTCTCTGTTCTGTCTCTGTCTCTGTTCTGTCTCTGTCCTGTCTCTGTCCTGTCTCTGTCTCTGTCTCTGTCTCTGTCCTGTCTCTGTCTCTGTCCTGTCTCTGTCCTGTCTCTGTCTCTGTCTCTGACTCTGTCTCTGTCTCTGTCCTGTCTCTGTCCTGTCTCTGTCTCTGTCTCTGTCTCTGTCCTGTCTCTGTCTCTGTCCTGTCTCTGTCCTGTCTCTGTCTCTGTCTCTGACTCTGTCTCTGTCTCTGTCTCTGTCTCTGTCCTGTCTCTGTCTCTGTCTCTGTTCTGTCTCTGTCTCTGTCCTGTCTCTGTCTCTGTCTCTGTCCTGTCTCTGTCTCTGTCTCTGTCTCTGTCCTGTCTCTGTCTCTGTCCTGTCTCTGTCCTGTCTCTGTCCTGTCTCTGTCTCTGTCTCTGTCCTGTCTCTGTCTCTGTCTCTGTCCTGTCTCTGTCCTGTCTCTGTCTCTGTCTCTGTTCTGTCTCTGTCTCTGTCTCTTTTCTGTCTCTGTTCTGTCTCTGTCTCTGTCCTGTCTCTGTCTCTGTCTCTGTCTCTGTCCTGTCTCTGTCCTGTCTCTGTCTCTGTCTCTGTCCCTGTCTCTGTCTCTGTCTCTGTCCTGTCTCTGTCTCTGTCCTGTCTCTGTCTCTGTCCTGTCTCTGTCTTTGTCTCTGTCCTGTCTCTGTCTCTGTTTCTGTCTCTGTCTCTGTCCTGTCTCTGTCTCTGTCTCTGTCTCTGTCTCTGTCCCTGTCCCTGTCTCTGTCTCTGTCTCTGTCCTGTCTCTGTCTCTGTCTCTGTCTCTGTCTCTGTTCTGTCTCTGTCTCTGTCTCTTTTCTGTCTCTGTCCTGTCTCTGTCTCTGTCTCTGTCTCTGTCCTGTCTCTGTCTCTGTCTCTGTCCCTGTCTCTGTCTCTGTCTCTGTCCTGTCTCTGTCTCTGTCCTGTCTCTGTCTCTGTCTCTGTCCTGTCTCTGTCTCTGTCTCTGTCTCTGTTCTGTCTCTGTCTCTGTCTCTGTCCTGTCTCTGTCTCTGTCCTGTCTCTGTCCTGTCTCTGTCTCTGTCTCTGTCTCTGTTCTGTCTCTGTCTCTGTCCTGTCTCTGTCCTGTCTCTGTCTCTGTCTCTGTCTCTGTCTCTGTCTCTGTCTCTGTTCTGTCTCTGTCTCTGTCTCTGTTCTGTCTCTGTCTCTGTCTCTGTCCTGTCTCTGTCTCAGTCCTGTCTCTGTCTCTGTCTCTGTCTCTGTTCTGTCTCTGTCTCTGTCTCTGTCCTGTCTCTGTCTCTGTCCTGTCTCTGTCCTGTCTCTGTCTCTGTCCCTGTCTCTGTCTCTGTCTCTGTCTCTGTCTCTGTCCTGTCTCTGTCTCTGTCTCTGTCTCTGTCCTGTCTCTGTCCTGTCTCTGTCTCTGTCCTGTCTCTGTCTCTGTCCTGTCTCTGTCCTGTCTCTGTCTCTGTCCTGTCTCTGTCTCTGTCCTGTCTCTGTCTCTGTCCTGTCTCTGTCCTGTCTCTGTCCTGTCTCTGTCTCTGTCCTGTCTCTGTCCTGCCTCTGTCTCTGTCTCTGTCCTGTCTCTGTCCTGTCTCTGTCCTGTCTCTGTCCCATGTCTCTGTCTCTGTCCTGTCTCTGTCCTGTCTCCTGTCTCTGTCCTGTCTCTGTCCTGTCTCCTGTCTCTGTCCTGTCTCTGTCCTGTGTCCAAACTCAGTTTTATGAAGTTTTTGTGTTGGTTTTTCTGTGATGAGTCTGAGCCTCTGTGTCCCGCTGACAGCTGAGTGTGTTTTTATTCAGAGGAAGTTCCTTTGAGACGTCCTCCGTCCTGGGACAGGGGTCTCTCTGTGCACGCGCCTGTCCCCCTGCTGTTTGTGCTCAGGTTTAGGTTTTATCCAGAGGACACACAGAGGGAACCCGGGTTTTAGGAAACACGAGACACGAGACAGAAGCAGCTGTGGTCTTACCGTAAAGCAGCAGGACAAGCGCAGCCAAAAGCTCCTTCTTCTTCATCTTAAAGCCTCTCTAAATCCCCGTCAAACCTTTGGATTAAATCTGCTTCAGAAACGCCAGGCTGAGCTCCACACGGAGCGCTCCACACTAAACTTCTCCTCTCTGTCAGAGTTTCTGCCCACGCACAGACACACTTTACTTTCTGTTAGACAGGAAACTGGAGCAGAGACAACACCTGCCCTTCACAATAAAACTCCAGGAAGTGAGGCAGCCAGCTCCCACTAAAGTAAAGCAGAGTAAAGTAAATACTAACTTTACTAAACTCATTTGTTTTCAGCTCTGAGTTAAAAAAAAAAAAGAACCAGGTTAAAAACAAAGTGAGAGGCTAAAAGCAGAAGCTAACACGTTAGCAATGCTATTAGCTAAAGAATTAGCTCATGGAAAAAAGAATCACTGTTTAAAATGTAAATATTTTTTATTACTTACATTTATAATACGGCCCAAAGTTACTGGGACAGGCTCCAGTCACCCGCGACCCCTAATGGGAGTAAGCAGTAGAAAATGAATGAATGAATTTATAATACAAACTATTCATTTCTTTTTAAAGGGGGTTTACAAATCAATTTAATAAAAATTATATTAAATGCAGAATAAGTAAATTAGATTTTAAGTTGACTTCCTAAATCGTTTAGGCCCTGTTGGCTCCATAAATCCAAGCGGGGCCCCTGTTGGCTCCATAAATCCAAGCGGGGCCCTGTTGGCTCCATAAATCCAAGCGGGGCCCTGTTGGCTCCATAAATCCAAGCGGGGCCCCTGTCGGCTCCATAAATCCAAGCGGGGCCCCTGTTGGCTCCATAAATCCAAGCGGGGCCCTGTTGGCTCCATAAATCCAAGCGGGGCCCTGTTGGCTCCATAAATCCAAGCGGGGCCCTGTTGGCTCCATAAATCCAAGCGGGGCCCCTGTCGGCTCCATAAATCCAAGCGGGGCCCCTGTTGGCTCCATAAATCCAAGCGGGGCCCTGTTGGCTCCATAAATCCAAGCGGGGCCCTGTTGGCTCCATAAATCCAAGCGGGGCCCTGTTGGCTCCATAAATCCAAGCGGGGCCCTGTTGGCTCCATAAATCCAAGCGGGGCCACTGTTGGCTCCATAAATCCAAGCGGGGCCCCTGTTGGCTCCATAAATCCAAGCGGGGCCCTGTTGGCTCCATAAATCCAAGCGGGCCCCTGTTGGCTCCTCCATCTTCTGCCAGCTCGGCTGTGGTTCATCTCCAGATGATCCAGGAGGCCACGCCTTCTCCTCCCTGGTCACCAAACCAAAGCAGAGGATTGTGGGAAGTAAGGACAGAGCTGTAGAGGACAGGTCTGTGTCTCCCACTGAGACCTCACAGCTGTCTCATATTAATAACACATCAGACATCTGCTGTTCAGGCGTCTGCCACTAGATGGAGCCGTTTGTGTTCATGAACACAGCGCAGTGCAATAAACAGAGCCAGAGAAAGAAGTTTTAACCACAGCTGGGCTCTGGGCACAAACAGGAACAGGAAGTGAGCCCAGCGTAGCCACGGACTGCTTTCTAACACAAACTACTGACACCCAGATCCTGGTCCTGGTCCTGGTCCTGGTCCTGGTCCTGGTCCTGGTCCTGGTCCTGGTCCTGGTCCTGGTCCTGGTCCTGGTCCTGGTCCTGGTCCTGGTCTCTAACCCAGCGCTGGAACAATAAAACCATTCAGTCATTTTCATTTTCCATAAACTGAGCTAAATCTGCAAATACTACTGCTACTGCAATACTACTGCTACTGCAATACTACTGCTACTTCATTGACAAAGTACTTTAGAAAGTACTAAGTCGCTGCACAAGATAAAAAAGATCAAACAGAAATCAAAGTTAAAAATCTACAAATCCATAAAACAGATACAAAGGTAATAAATACAGTCAGTGTTGCCAGATTGGGCAGATTTCCTCCAGTTGGGTTTGTGTTGAACACTTTGGGCTGCTTTATAAAATGTGTGCTGCTTTTCACATTTGTCAGGTTTTTAGAAAATCTTGTGGAGAAAATACAAACACAATAGTTTTTATTTAGTGTCAAACAAAGCAGAAAAACACATTTCAGTAACCTGCTGTGTCCTCACTCATCATCAGTTCATTTGTTTTAAAATGACTGCTTCATGTTTGGTTTGTGTCATTTCCTGTTGGTATTTCCTGGTTCTCTGGTTGCTATGGTGACAGGACCTGACACAGGAAGAGCTCACCACAGACAAAAGGTGAGAAAAACACACTCAGCACTGTCACAGCACAAACTAGGCCTTAGTCCTGGTTTAGTCCTGGTTTAGTCCTGGTTTAGACCTGGTTTAGTCCTGGTTTAGTCCTGGTTTAGTCCTGGTTTAGTCCTAGTTTAGACCTGGTTTAGTCCTGGTTTAGTCCTGGTTTAGACCTGGTTTAGTCCTGGTTTAGTCCTGGTTTAGTCCTGGTTTAGACCTGGTTCAGACCTGGTTTAGTCCTGGTTTAGTCCTGGTTTAGTCCTGGTTTAGTCCTGGTTTAGTCCTGGTTTAGTCCTGGTTTAGTCCTGGTTTAGAACTGGCTTAGACCTGGTTTAGTCCTGGTTTAGTCCTGGTTTAGACCTGGTTTAGTCCTGGTTTAATCCTGGTTTAGACCTGGTTTAGAACTGGCTTAGACCTGGTTTAGTCCTGGTTTAGTCCTGGTTTAGACCTGGTTTAGTCCTGGTTTAGTCCTGGTTTAGACCTGGTTTAAGTCCAGGTTTATGGAAATGTTTGCTGCTAATGTCTCAGTCAGAGAGAGGACAGAGGAGACAGGAGAGAGGAGACAGGAGAGAGGACAGAGGAGACAGGAGAGAGGACAGAGGAGACAGGAGAGAGGACAGAGGAGACAGGAGAGAGGACAGAGGAGACAGGAGAGAGGGCAGAGGAGACAGGAGAGAGGGCAGAGGAGACAGGAGAGAGGAGACAGGAGAGAGGACAGAGGAGACAGGAGAGAGGGCAGAGGAGACAGGAGAGAGGACAGAGGAGACAGGAGAGAGGACAGAGGAGACAGGAGAGAGGACAGAGGAGACAGGAGAGAGGGCAGAGGAGACAGGAGAGAGGACAGAGGAGACAGGAGAGAGGAGACAGGAGAGAGGACAGAGGAGACAGGAGAGAGGACAGAGGAGACAGGAGAGAGGACAGAGGAGACAGGAGAGAGGACAGAGGAGACAGGAGAGAGGGCAGAGGAGACAGGAGAGAGGACAGAGGAGACAGGAGAGAGGACAGAGGAGACAGGAGAGAGGAGACAGGAGAGAGGACAGAGGAGACAGGAGAGAGGGCAGAGGAGACAGGAGAGAGGACAGAGGAGACAGGAGAGAGGACAGAGGAGACAGGAGAGAGGACAGAGGAGACAGGAGAGAGGGCAGAGGAGACAGGAGAGAGGACAGAGGAGACAGGAGAGAGGACAGAGGAGACAGGAGAGAGGACAGAGGAGACAGGAGAGAGGACAGAGGAGACAGGAGAGAGGGCAGAGGAGACAGGAGAGAGGACAGAGGAGACAGGAGAGAGGACAGAGGAGACAGGAGAGAGGACAGAGGAGACAGGAGAGAGGACAGAGGAGACAGGAGAGAGGACAGAGGAGACAGGAGAGAGGACAGAGGAGACAGGAGAGAGGACAGAGGAGACAGGAGAGAGGACAGAGGAGACAAGAGAGAGGACAGAGGAGACAGGAGAGAGGACAGAGGAGACAGGAGAGAGGACAGAGGAGACAGGAGAGAGGACAGAGGAGACAGGAGAGAGGGCAGAGGAGACAGGAGAGAGGACAGAGGAGACAGGAGAGAGGACAGAGGAGACAGGAGAGAGGACAGAGGAGACAGGAGAGAGGACAGAGGAGACAGGAGAGAGGGCAGAGGAGACAGGAGAGAGGACAGAGGAGACAGGAGAGAGGACAGAGGAGACAGGAGAGAGGACAGAGGAGACAGGAGAGAGGACAGAGGAGACAGGAGAGAGGACAGAGGAGACAGGAGAGAGGACAGAGGAGACAGGAGAGAGGACAGAGGAGACAAGAGAGAGGACAGAGGAGACAGGAGAGAGGACAGAGGAGACAGGAGAGAGGACAGAGGAGACAGGAGAGAGGACAGAGGTGGTTGTGTTTGGACAGTGTCAGTGTTGTGTTGTTTTTCTGCTGTAATCCAGTGGAACTGTGCAGATTGTGTGTGTTGTGTTTTTAGCTCCTGCAGTGTGACATTAACCTGAGGCAATGCTCTGAGTTTGTGTTTTTATTTTCCATTTAAATGTATTTGTGTGAAATAAAAATATATTTTCATCATTTACATCTGTTTTATGTCAAGACCTGACTGCATAACCTGGCAAAAGCCAGATTTATATAACATTAGCAAAGAGTTGCTCCTGTTATCTCAGTCTGGAACAGCTCCTGTTGAAAACGTTTGTGAAGGGGCGGGACTTTCAGTGGGATACTGGGAGGTGATTGGATAAAGCTCCCGCTTTGTCACTAAACAACAAACCACTGTGACAGTAAAACAACACAATAACAATGTTATTAGAAGAATTTTTGTAAATGTAGAGCAGTATGACTTAGGTTTTTCTGCGTCCCCATGTTAACAAATATCACTCCATCGAGTGTGACTGAAACAATAATGCACCAAACTGTAAAGCAACACTGAGCGTCTAGAAAAGTGCTGTATAAAACTAATGCATTATTATTATTATTATTATTATTATTATTATTATTATTATTATTATTTTATTATTATTAAAAGTGTTTGTCGCCTCAGGTCCAGACACAAACAGATCAGTGAGAGCAGGACAAGAAGGATTTCATGAATTTGTGAACTCACAAATTTCACGACAATCCAGCCTCTGTGCAAGGTTAGCAACTACAACTACTGTAGTTTACAGAGTAATAAACCTTTACCCATGTGTGCTCCTGCACCGACCGCAGCAGCTCTGACTGAGAGGGACGTCTGAGGACAGGGGACGTCCCGGGACAGTTTAGTTTGGGCCTGTTCCTGTAAAGCCCTCTGAGGAAACTGTTGTTGTGATATTGATCTAATGAAATAAAATTCAGCTGAACTCTGGTCCATGGTGAGACAAAAGTGTTGTCCTTTACCCCCTCCCCTGCTACAACAGTCAGATTAGTTTACTGAGCTGAGTTTGACACCGCAGAGTTTCACAGCCGCCATGGTCACACCTCTATTTCTGTACATTACAGAGTTTTTATCAACGGTCACTTCCTCATTTCTCACTCTGCTGCGGATACTTCAGACTGTCACAGACCTGGTTTAGTCCTGGTTTAGTCCTGGTTTAGTCCTGTTTTAGTCCTGGTTTAGTCCTGGTTTAGTCCTGGTTTAGTCCTGGTTTAGACCTGGTTTAGTCCTGGTTTAGACCTGGTTTAGTCCTGGTTTAGTCCTGGTTTAGTCCTGATCAGAGTCTCTTCTGTGGACCCAGTGAAGATGAAGATGTTTCTTCTATGTGAGTAAAACTTTTGTCAAATGCTAACGTTTTTAGCATAAGTCTATGAGATTTTGCATGGTGCTCTTTAGCCTGATGCTAGTGTCAGACGGAGAACAGTGAGGTGACTTTGGAGCAGGCCTCACCCTGAGGTCAGAGGTCACTTGTTGTCCTGTGATTATCAGTTCAATAAGAACAAAACGTTTGTGCTTCTGTCACATGACAGTGGGCCTCATTCCAGAAAGTTGTGTTCAGAAGCAGAGGAGCTGTTGTAGAGCCGTGGGCTACAGTTCAGGAGTAATGTAGTCGTGTAAACAGAGGCTGCTCACAGCTCACAGTCTGACGTCTGTTTCAGGATTAAACCTGAGCCTCATTTAGAAAAGGCTGCGTACACTGAGGAAGGGCGGGGCCAACAAAAATACTCATTTATAAAATCCTGCACACACCTCCAGCAATTTCTCTGTTAACAAACCCACCTGGGGTAGAAACATGCGCATGTAAACCCACCTCAGGCCACGCCCTCTCCACGCCTCAGGCCACGCCCTCTCCGTGCCTCAGGCCACGCCCTCTCCGCGCCTCAGGCCACGTCCTCTCCGCGCCTCAGGCCACGCCCTCTCCGCGCCTCAGGCCACGCCCTCTCCGTACCTCAGGCCACGCCCTCTCCGCTCCTCAGGCCACGTCCTCTCCGCGCCTCAGGCCACGCCCTCTCCGCGCATCAAGCCACGCCCTCTCCGCGCCTCAGGCCACGCCCTCTCCGCGCCTGGTATCCACCAAAGACAGACAAAGTGACTTATGAATGAGATTGTCCTGAACATGAGACGCTACACACACACACACCTCTCACTGACCCCTCCCTTTATACACACACCACTCTGACTGACCCCTTCCTTTACACACACACCACTCTCACTGACCCCTCCCTTTATACACACACCACTCTGACTGACCCCTCCCTTTACACACACACCACTCTGACTGACCCCTCCCTTTACACACACACCACTCTCACTGACCCCTCCCTTTACACACACACCTCTCTCACTGATCCCTCCCTTTATACAAACACCACTCTGACTGACCCCTTCCTTTACACACAAACCACTCTCACTGACCCCTCCCTTTACACACACACCTCTCACTGACCCCTCCCTTTATACACACACCACTCTGACTGACCCCTCCCTTTACACACACACACCACTCTGACTGAGCCCTCCCTTTACACACACACACCACTCTGACTGACCCCTTCCTTTACACACAAACCACTCTCACTGACCCCTCCCTTTACACACACACCACTCTCACTGACCCCTCCCTTCACACACACACCACTCGCACTGACCCCTCCCTTTACACACACACCACTCTCACTGACCCCTCCCTTCATACACACACCACTCTCACTAACCCCTCCCTTTATACACACACCACTCTGACTGACCCCTCTCTTTACACACACACACACCACTCTCACTGACCCTTCCCTTTACACACACACACCACTCTCACTGACCCCTCCCTTTACACACAGACCACTCTCACTTGCCCCTCCCTTTATACACACACCACTCTCACTGACCCCTCCCTTTACACACACACCACTCTCACTGACCCCTTCCTTTACACGCACACCACTCTCACTGACCCCTCCCTTTACACACACCACTCTGACTGACCCCTCCCTTTACACACACACCACTCTCACTGACCCCTTCCTTTACACACACACCACTCTCACTGACCCCTCCCTTTACACACACCACTCTGACTGACCCCTCCCTTTACACACACACCACTCTCACTGACCCCTCCTTTTATACACACACCACTCTGACTGACCCCTCCCTTTACACACACA
Source organism: Bostrychus sinensis (assembly GCA_020698575.1). Classification (NCBI taxonomy): domain Eukaryota; kingdom Metazoa; phylum Chordata; class Actinopteri; order Gobiiformes; family Eleotridae; genus Bostrychus; species Bostrychus sinensis. The sequence goes on from CM036252.1 coordinate 421,488, forward strand.
CCACTCTGACTGACCCCTCTCTTTACACACACACCACTCTGACTGACCCCTCTCTTTACACACACACCACTCTCACTGACCCCTCCCTTTACACACACACCACTCTCACTGACCTCTCCCTTTACACACACACCACTCTCACTGACCCCTTCCTTTACACACACACCACTCTCACTGACCCCTCCCTTTACACACACCACTCTGACTGACCCCTCTCTTTACAGACACACCACTCTCACTGACCCCTCCTTTTATACACACACCACTCTGACTGACCCCTCCCTTTACACACACACCACTCTCACTGACCCCTCCCTTTATACACACACCACTCTGACTGACCCCTCTCTTTACACACACACCACTCTCACTGACCCCTCCCTTTACACACACACCACTCTCACTGACCCCTCCCTTTACACACACACCACTCTGACTGACCCCTCCCTTTATACACACACCACTCTGACTGACCCCTCCCTTTACACACACACCACTCTCACTGACCCCTCCCTTTATACACACACCACTCTGACTGACCCCTCCCTTTACACACACACCACTCTGACTGACCCCTCCCTTTATACACACACCACTCTGACTGACCACTCCCTTTACACACACACCACTCTGACTGACCCCTCCCTTTACACACACACCACTCTCACTGACCCCTCCCTTTACACACACACCTCTCTCACTGACCCCTCCCTTTATACAAACACCACTCTGACTGACCCCTTCCTTTACACACAAACCACTCTCACTGACCCCTCCCTTTATACACACACCACTCTGACTGACCCCTCCCTTTACACACACACCACTCTCACTGACCCCTCCCTTTATACACACACCACTCTGACTGACCCCTCCCTTTACACACACACCACTCTGACTGACCCCTCCCTTTACACACACACCACTCTCACTGACCCCTCCCTTTACACACACACCTCTCTCACTGACCCCTCCCTTTATACAAACACCACTCTGACTGACCCCTTCCTTTACACACAAACCACTCTCACTGACCCCTCCCTTTATACACACACCATTCTAACTGACCCCTCCCTTTACACACACACACCACTCTGACTGACCCCTCCCTTTACACACACACCACTCTCACTGACCCCTCCATTTATACACAAACCACTCTGACTGACCACTCCCTTTACACACACACCACTCACACTGACCCCTCCCTTTATACAAACACCACTCTGACTGACCCCTCCCTTTACACACACACCACTCTGACTGACCCCTCCCTTTACACACACACCACTCTCACTGACCCCTCCCTTTAAAAATAAAACAAAGGCAGTTTAACTCCCAAAATTATTATTATTGTGATGCCCAAAGCAAACCAAATACGACCTGACCAAGAACTGCTTACAGGTCTTTTAATGCATGTTAGATCTCACTGACCCCTCCCTTTATACACATACCACTCTCACTGACCCCTCCCTTTACACACACGCCACTTTCACTGACCCCTCCCTTTACACACACACCACTCTCACTGACCCCTTCCTTTACACACACACCACTCTCACTGACCCCTCCCTTTACACACACGCCACTCTCACTGACCCCTCCCTTTACACACACACAACTCTTACTGACCCCTCCCTTTACACAAACACCTCTCTCTCTGCCCCCTCCATTTACACACACACCACTCTCACTGACCCCTCCCTTTACACACACACCACTCTCACTGACCCCTCCCTTCATTCACACACCACTCTCACTAACCCTTCCCTTTATACACACACCACTCTGACTGAACCCTCTCTTTACACACACACACCACTCTCACTGACCCTTCCCTTTACACACACACACCACTCTCACTGACCCCTCCCTTTACACACACACACCACTCTCACTGACCCCTCCCTTTACACACAGACCACTCTCACTTGCTCCTCCCTTTATACACACACCACTCTCACTGACCCCTCCCTTTACACACACACCACTCTCACTGACCCCTTCCTTTACACACACACCACTCTGACTGACCCCTCCCTTTACACACACCACTCTGACTGACCCCTCCCTTTACACACACACCACTCTCACTGACCCCTTCCTTTACACACACACCACTCTCACTGACCCCTCCCTTTACACACACCACTCTGGCTGACCCCTCCCTTTACACACACACCACTCTCACTGACCCCTCCCTTTATACACACACCACTCTGACTGACCCCTCCCTTTACACACACACCACTCTGACTGACCCCTCTCTTTACACACACCACTCTCACTGACCCCTCCCTTTATACACACACCACTCTGACTGACCCCTCTCTTTACACACACACCACTCTCACTGACCCCTCCCTTTACACACACACCACTCTCACTGACCCCTCCCTTTACACACACACCACTCTCACTGATCCCTTTCCTTACATACACACCAATCTGACTGACCCCTCCTTTTATACACACACCACTCTGACTGACCCCTCCCTTTATACACACACCACTCTGACTGACCCTTCCCTTTACACACACACCACTCTCACTGACCCCTCCTTTTATACACACACCAATCTGACTGACCCCTCCCTTTACACACACCACTCTCACTGACCTCTCCCTTTATACACACACCACTCTGACTGACCCCTCTCTTTACACACACACACCACTCTCACTGACCCCTCCCTTTATACACACACCACTCTGACTGACCCCTCCCTTTACACACACACCACTCTCACTGACCCCTCCCTTTACACACAGACCACTCTCACTTGCTCCTCCCTTTATACACACACCACTCTCACTGACCCCTCCCTTTACACACACACCACTCTCACTGACCCCTTCCTTTACACACACACCACTCTCACTGACCCCTCCCTATACACACACCACTCTGACTGACCCCTCCCTTTACACACACACCACTCTCACTGACCCCTTCCTTTACACACACACCACTCTCACTGACCCCTTCCTTTATACACACCACTCTGACTGACCCCTCCCTTTACACACACACCACTCTCACTGACCCCTCCCTTTATACACACACCACTCTGACTGACCCCTCCCTTTACACACACACCACCCAGACTGACCCCTCCCTTTATACACACACCACTCTGACCGACCCCTCCCTTTACACACACACCACTCTCACTGACCCCTCTCTTTATACACACACCACTCTCACTGACCCCTCCCTTTACACACACACCACTCTCACTGACCCCTCCCTTTATACACACACCACTCTCACTGACCCCTCCCTTTACACACACACCACTCTCACTGACCCCTCCCTTTACACACACACCACTCTGACTGACCCCTCCCTTTACACACACACCACTCTCACTGACCCCTCCCTTTACACACACACCACTCTCACTGACCCCTTCCTTTACAAACACACCACTCTCACTGACCCCTCCCTTTACACACACCACTCTGACTGACCCCTCCCTTTATACACACACCACTCTGACTGACCCCTCCCTTTACACACACACCACTCTCACTGACCCCTTCCTTTACACACACACCACTCTCACTGACCCCTCCCTTTACACACACCACTCTCACTGACCCCTCCCTTTACACACACACCACTCTCACTGACCCCTCCCTTTATACACACACCACTCTCACTAACCCCTCCCTATATACACACACCACTCTGACTGACCCCTCTCTTTACACACACACCACTCTCACTGACCCTTCCCTTTACACACACACACCACTCTGACTGACCCCTCCCTTTACACACACACCACTCTCACTGACCCCTCCTTTTATACACACATCACTCTGACTGACCCCTCTCTTTACACACACACACCACTCTCACTGACCCCTCCCTTTACACAAACACCACTCTCACTGACCCCTCCCTTTATACACACACCACTCTGACTGACCCCTCCCTTTACACACACACCACTCTCACTGACCCCTCCCTTTATACACACACCACTCTGACTGACCCCTCCCTTTACACACACACCACTCTCACTGACCCCTCTCTTTATACACACACCACTCTCACTGACCCCTCCCTTTACACACACACCACTCTCACTGACCCCTCCCTTTATACACACACCACTCTCACTGACCCCTCCCTTTACACACACACCACTCTCACTGACCCCTCCCTTTACACACACACCACTCTGACTGACCCCTCCCTTTACACACACACCACTCTGACTGACCCCTCCCTTTACACACACACCACTCTCACTGACCCCTTCCTTTACAAACACACCACTTTCACTGACCCCTCCCTTTACACACACCACTCTGACTGACCCCTCCCTTTATACACACACCACTCTGACTGACCCCTCCCTTTACACACACACCACTCTGACTGACCCCTTCCTTTACACACACACCACTCTCACTGACCCCTCCCTTTACACACACCACTCTCACTGACCCCTCCCTTTACACACACACCACTCTCACTGACCCCTCCCTTTATACACACACCACTCTGACTGACCCCTCCCTTTACTCACACACCACTCTCACTGACCCTTCCCTTTACACACACACCACTCTCACTGACCCCTCCCTTTACACACACCACTCTCACTGACCCCTCCCTTTACACACACACCACTCTCACTGACCCCTCCCTTTATACACACACCACTCTGACTGACCCCTCCCTTTACACACACACCACTCTCACTGACCCCTTCCTTTACACACACCACTCTCACTGACCCCTCCCTTTACACACACACCACTCTCACTGACCCCTCCCTTTATACACACACCACTCTGACTGACCCCTCTCTTTACACACACACCACTCTCACTGACCCTTCCCTTTACACACACACACCACTCTGACTGACCCCTCCCTTTACACACACACCACTCTCACTGACCCCTCCTTTTATACACACATCACTCTGACTGACCCCTCTCTTTACACACACACACCACTCTCACTGACCCCTCCCTTTTACACAAACACCACTCTCACTGACCCCTCCCTTTATACACACACCACTCTGACTGACCCCTCCCTTTACACACACACCACTCTCACTGACCCCTCCCTTTATACACACACCACTCTGACTGACCCCTCCCCTTACACACACACCACCCAGACTGACCCCTCCCTTTATACACACACCACTCTGACCGACCCCTCCCTTTACACACACACCACTCTCACTGACCCCTCTCTTTATACACATACCACTTTGACTGACCCCTCCCTTTACACACACACCACTCTCACTGACCCCTCCCTTTATACACACACCACTCTCACTGACCCCTCCCTTTACACACACACCACTCTCACTGACCCCTCCCTTTATACACACACCACTCTGACTGACCCCTCCCTTTACACACACACCACTCTCACTGACCCCTCTCTTTATACACACACCACTCTCACTGACCCCTCCCTTTACACACACACCACTCTCACTGACCCCTCCCTTTATACACACACCACTCTCACTGACCCCTCCCTTTACACACACACCACTCTCACTGACCCCTCCCTTTACACACACACCACTTTGACTGACCCCTCCCTTTACACACACACCACTCTCACTGACCCCTCCCTTTACACACACACCACTCTCACTGACCCCTTCCTTTACAAACACACCACTTTCACTGACCCCTCCCTTTACACACACCACTCTGACTGACCCCTCCCTTTATACACACACCACTCTGACTGACCCCTCCCTTTACACACACACCACTCTGACTGACCCCTTCCTTTACACACACACCACTCTCACTGACCCCTCCCTTTACACACACCACTCTCACTGACCCCTCCCTTTACACACACACCACTCTCACTGACCCCTCCCTTTATACACACACCACTCTGACTGACCCCTCCCTTTACACACACACCACTCTCACTGACCCTTCCCTTTACACACACACACCACTCTCACTGACCCCTCCCTTTATACACACACCACTCTGACTGACCCCTCTCTTTACACACACACCACTCTCACTGACCCTTCTCTTTATACACACACCACTCTGACTGACCCCTCCCTTTATACACACACCACTCTCACTGACCCCTCCCTTTACACACACACCACTCTCACTGACCCCTCCCTTTACACACACACCACTCTGACTGACCCCTCCCTTTACACACACACCACTCTGACTGACCCCTCCCTTTACACACACACCACTCTCACTGACCCCTTCCTTTACAAACACACCACTTTCACTGACCCCTCCCTTTACACACACCACTCTGACTGACCCCTCCCTTTATACACACACCACTCTGACTGACCCCTCCCTTTACACACACACCACTCTGACTGACCCCTTCCTTTACACACACACCACTCTCACTGACCCCTCCCTTTACACACACCACTCTCACTGACCCCTCCCTTTACACACACACCACTCTCACTGACCCCTCCCTTTATACACACACCACTCTGACTGACCCCTCCCTTTACTCACACACCACTCTCACTGACCCTTCCCTTTACACACACACCACTCTCACTGACCCCTCCCTTTACACACACCACTCTCACTGACCCCTCCCTTTACACACACACCACTCTCACTGACCCCTCCCTTTATACACACACCACTCTGACTGACCCCTCCCTTTACACACACACCACTCTCACTGACCCCTTCCTTTACACACACCACTCTCACTGACCCCTCCCTTTACACACACACCACTCTCACTGACCCCTCCCTTTATACACACACCACTCTGACTGACCCCTCTCTTTACACACACACCACTCTCACTGACCCTTCCCTTTACACACACACACCACTCTGACTGACCCCTCCCTTTACACACACACCACTCTCACTGACCCCTCCTTTTATACACACATCACTCTGACTGACCCCTCTCTTTACACACACACACCACTCTCACTGACCCCTCCCTTTTACACAAACACCACTCTCACTGACCCCTCCCTTTATACACACACCACTCTGACTGACCCCTCCCTTTACACACACACCACTCTCACTGACCCCTCCCTTTATACACACACCACTCTGACTGACCCCTCCCCTTACACACACACCACCCAGACTGACCCCTCCCTTTATACACACACCACTCTGACCGACCCCTCCCTTTACACACACACCACTCTCACTGACCCCTCTCTTTATACACATACCACTTTGACTGACCCCTCCCTTTACACACACACCACTCTCACTGACCCCTCCCTTTATACACACACCACTCTCACTGACCCCTCCCTTTACACACACACCACTCTCACTGACCCCTCCCTTTACACACACACCACTCTCACTGACCTCTCCCTTTACACACACACCACTCTCACTGACCTCTCCCTTTACACACACACCACTCTCACTGACCCCTTCCTTTACACACACACCACTCTGACTGACCCCTCCCTTTATACACACCACTCTGACTGACCCCTCCCTTTAAAAATACAACAAAGGCAGTTTAACTCCCAAATATTATTATTGTGATGCCCAAAGCAAACCAAATACGACCTGACCAAGAACTGCTTACAGGTCTTTTAATGCATGTTAGATCATAATTTATAGCAGTGGTGTCAAACTCAGTTCATGGTTCGGGCCGGGTCATAGGTCACGGGCCGAACATGACATAAATAAAGAAATAATAGTATAAAAGTGTACATTTAAATTGTATCATTTTTATAGTTATTTTTGGACAAAGGGCACTGTGTAATATTTGCAGATTTCATTCATTCATTTCATTAAACATGGTATTTATATTTTAACATAACAAACCTATCAGGTGCTGATATAATACTGTCTCACTTTTTTAAAATTTGATGACAGCAGCTTGTGTCAAAAACATTTTTAGTGCAGCCCTGCTCAAGGCCAGAAGACAACAAGCATCCAATAAATCCAATACTAAATATAGCCGCAAGCGGCGATGGTAGGCCCTCGCCTGCCGCGCCCGGAGCTGGGGCAGATTTGCCAAAACTTGCCAAATTTTTAGATGTGGCTCTTTAAAAATTTACCAAATGTGACATAATTCAGTGGCTCCATAGGATTCCATTGTATAGGATTCCCACTGGAATATAATGGGGCGTTTCTGACATTTCCGTGGCAAAACCGTACAAGGTAAAGCATGAGTCCTATTGACTTTTTTCATTGTTTTGGCCTGATGGTTTTCTCTGCCAAATTTCGTACATTTCCAATAAACTTTATTTTTGCCCTTCCATAGGGATTTTTGCCTCACTCTGCAGGGGGCGCTATTGCAGCAATTGGCATTTTTTCTTCTTTCATGCCCATAGGTCCAGGGAGTAAATAAGTGATTAAAATTTGATCCACATTGGGCTCTGCATGTGTGAGTTAGAACAAATTAGGGGTTGTTAGTGAGCCACAGAATAAACCTGAAATTTGGGGCTGTGCTGTGGCAACACCTTTTAATATTCTACACAACCTTCAACAACTTTTGGTCAGACGCCTCTCCAGATGATGTTGACAAAATTTGAGGTCATTTACTTAAACGCCCTCAGACGAGTTCGTTAAAATGTGAAGGCTGCAAATCAGGAGGTCACATGATCAATCCAAGATGGCCGACTTCCGGTTGGTCAGGGGGCGTGGCCACAATATAATTTTTTGTTTGTATAGCCATGAAGCATATGTGAACCAAATTTCGTTTGGCTCCGTCAAAGTAAGCGCTGGGACGTCCCATTGGCTGAAGTGGATATTTGGGGCGTCACCATGGCAACAGGATGGGCGATGGGGTGGGACCATCATTGACATTTTTGATGAAGGTCATGTGACAGATGTGTGTACCAAATTTCGTTTGTCTATGACAAAGTTTATTTTTTTCGTCCCATACAAATTTATTTTTGGCTCCCAAGGGGGCGCTATTGCGCCCATTGTTAATATTTGCATACTCATTTGTTCAGGGCCGAGAACCCCGTTAACGATTAAAATTTGAGAGAAATGGGTCAAAATATGTGCGAGCTATGACACTTTGAAGGGTGTTGGCGAGCCACAAAAACAACGCCAAAATTCAGTTACAATAGGCCCTACGCCACCCTTGGGGCTCGGGCCTAATAACAGTAATAAAAGACGTTTTATTCCTAGTCTTGTTGCTGAATTGTGGACAATTAACCTATTTTGTTGTAAAATACTCAGTCCAGCTTTTTTTAGTAAGCATTTCACATTTGTTGTCTTTTTCACACATTTGAGACCTGTTGCTATCAAAAATGAGCATTTATTTTTTATGAAGTGGTAATATATTTAGGCCCGAGCCCCAAGGGTGGCGCAGGGCCTATTGTGTCTGCACAGCAGTGCGCGAAGCGCACTGCCCAAAAGTGCACGAAGCGCACAAAAACAAAGCGCGAAGCGCTTTCCCATGTACACACTCATGGCATCAAGTACTATACAATCATATATACCTCAGGTATGGAAGCCACATACTTGTATTTGCTCAGAATGAATGGAAGTCAATGGGCGAAGCCCACTCATAGGTCAATGACGAGCGCGTAGTACTTGTTGCCATGAGTGTGTACATGGCAAAGCGCTTCGCGCTTTGTTCTTGTGCGCTTCGCGCACTTTTGGGCAGTGCGCTTCGCGCACTGCTGTGCAGACACATCAGGCCCTGTGCCACCCTTGGGGCTCGGGCCTAATAATATTAGACACGATACAAACATAATATAACCAAGAATTTACAAACATAACACATACCACTTTGGCCTGCTTATGATCAAAAGGCTGGAGAATTTTCCATCTCTTCCGCAGGTAGAGATCTTCTTTGACAAATTCTCCTGGTGGTGTTGCAGTTACTGTGGATTTCATTGTCAAAATGTGGTTTGGAGTTAATGGCTCTGGTCCTACAGGGTCATTGATGCTTAGCATAGTTGTAGTAGTTAGCATAGTGGTCGACTATTCACTATAGCCATAGCTTCATACATGAATGTTCTCAATGATGATGTGTCTAACCTTTGGTCAGATTGATTGAGGATGGATCTTAGAACATTTCTTATTGTCCAAATCTGCCTCTCCCAGACACCGCCCATGTGGCTGGAAAAAGGTGGATTGACAACAAAACTGCAGCCCAGCTCTTTTACCTTGTCTTTACTCGCTTGTGCTAAGTTCAACAACTCATTCTTTGCACCCATAAAATTAGTGCCTTGGTCACAATGCAGTTGTCGTACATTGCCACGTATCGCCATGAAGTAACGGAGTGCGTTGAGAAAACAGTCAGTACTGAGATCATCCAGCACCTCTATGTGGATAGCTCTTGAACACATGCACGTAAACAAAAGTCCATACCTCTTTACTTCTTTCCTTCCTTCCTTTACACAGAATGGCCCGAAGCAGTCCATACCACTGTAAGTAAATGGAGGAGTAGCTTCCATTCTCCCTGACGGCAGGTCAGCCATCTTTTGTTCTTGACTGCATTTCCGGTATGTTCTGCATTTAACACAGTTATAAATGAAGGATGAAACTTCACTGCTACAGCCAATAATCCAAATTCCATTGGCACGGATCTTGTTAACAGTCATGCCACGACCTTGATGATGAATTCTTTCATGAAAGTGTTTAATGAGTAGACGTGATGTATGATGGCCCTTTGGGAGAATGGCTGGATGTTTAACATGGGGATGGAGAGACATCCAGTCAGTCTTTCATTTCATTTCATTTATTTCAGACAAATGGCACCCAACAAAAAATGATCACATATAAATTCCTAATTAAAATGAAAAAAAAATCAACTGTTAAGCCATGTCTGAAAAGGAGTAGGATGAAGCGTCAGCTTATTAGTTTCTACCCCCATAGATCCGGTCCGGACATAATTAACAAAACCAATTACTGTATAATAGAAACAAACAAACAAAAAAAACAACTTTGTAATGCAAACATACATATGCAGACTTTATACACTATACCATTATACCACTATATACCACTTAAATACCAACATATATATATATATATATATATATATATATATATATATACAGTGGGACAAAAAAGTATTTAGTCAGCCACCAATTGTGCAAGTTCTCCCACTTAAAAAGATGAGAGAGGCCTGTAATTTTCATCATAGGTTTACCTCAACTATGAGCGACACAATGAGAAAAAAACCCCAGAAAATCACATTGTCTGATTTTTGAAGAATTTATTTGCAAATTATGGTGAAAAATAAGTATTTGGTCACCTACAAACAAGCAAGGTTTGTGTCTCTCACAGAGCTGTAACTTCTTCTGTAAGAGGCTCCTCTGTCCTCCACTCGTTACCTGTATTAATGGCACCTGTTTGAACTGGTTATCTATATAAAAGACACCTGTCCACAGCCTCAAACAGTCCCACTCCAAACTCCACTGTGGCCAAGACCAAAGAGCTGTCAAAGGACTCCACAAACAAAAATTTTTTTCTAATTTTTTCTCTCATAGTTGAGGTAAACCTATGATGAAAATTACAGGCCTCTCTCATCTTTTTAAGTGGGAGAACTTGCACAATTGGTGGCTGACTAAATACTTTTTTGTCCCACTGTATACACATACATACACATTCACACATATACTCATACAAATATACATAGCCATATACACATCTATATATACATATATTATTTTTAATTAGGTTCCCTTTAATTAATCAATTAACCAATTATTATTATTATTAATGATATCATTATTGTTGATTATTATTATTATTATTATTATTATTATTATTATTATTAATTATTATCAATAATTGTAATATATGGTAATTATTACCATCATTTCCCTCATTGTACCTCAAATTCTTAATGCAATTATGTTTATTATGATTATTATTATGATTTTATTACTAATACTCCTTAATTACCCATCAATTACCCCGTTCATCACTCATGTATCTCTTAAGAACCATTTCTTTGAACTTCTTTTTAAATAGATTCATACTTGGGCATTGCTTAATTGATGCACTGAGGTTATTCCATTGTTTCACCCCCTTAACTGTTACACACATACTTTTCATAGTTGTACAAATAGGTGGCATTTTAATTGTATATAAACCCCTAAGATTATAGTTCCCCTCCCTTATAACAAACAATTTTTGAATATTACCTGGTAGCATGTTATTAATACGTTTATACAGTATCTGCATAGTTTGGTATTCCACTAAGTCATAAAATTTCAGTATGTGAGATTTTAAAAACAGTGAGTGATCATAATAACCAACATTATGGATTATTCCGAGTGCTCTTTTTTGGAGTATATATAATTGCTGCAGTGAACTTTTATAAGTGTTTCCCCAGGTCTCCACACAGTAACTTAAATATGGCAACATCAGAGAACAATAAAGAGTGTGCAATGATTTGTGGTCCAAAACTTGTCTTGCTTTTCCCATCACTGAAATGCTTCTTGATAAAGTCTTCCTCCCACCCTCAGGATATTATGCTTGTCAACGTATGGACGATGGAACTGCTGCAACTTAGATTGCGATGTCTTAACTTCAGCTTTGAGTTTCAGGGACTTCATTTCCTTACTGAATGCTTCCTTTTGAACTGTGCAGATGATGAATTCCTCAGCTTCCTTTCTTTCTTCCACTGTAGTACATTCATTAGTCATTTTTGAGTTCCTTTGCATGCTGTACACAGCGTCTTAGTCTTGCTATGGCTTTCACCACTATCTTCCAGTCCGAAAACTTTTGCAGTCGCTCTGAAAGAGACTTCTCTTCCCTTGCTTTGATAGTAAAAACCTGTGTCACTTCTGGATCTCCAACATTAATCTCTTTCACCTTGATATCTTCTATAGGGAGCTCCTTCTGCCACAGGAAACTTGGCCCTGCGAACCAGTTTGGCTCCACTAGTTCCTTTGCCATGATGCCCCGCGATGCATGATCAGCTGGATTCTGTTCAGAGGGAACATATCGCTATTGACTTGGTTCTGTGCTTAATCTGATTCGCTGAATTCTGTTTGCAACAAATACATGAAATCTTCGTGCATCGTTGTTAATATAACCAAGGATGACCTTAGAGGCAGTCCAATAATATTCCTTGATTTCGCAAATTTCTAACTCTCTTTTTAGAAAGCCAGCTGTTCTCGCAGCTACCACCGCAGCTGAAAGCTCCAGTCGTGGGATGGTTGTCACTTTTGTGGGAGCGACTCTTGCCTTGCCCATTACAAGGGTGCAATGCACTTCTCCAGACTCGGTCACAGCTCTAAGGTACAAGCACACACCATAACCGGACACATTGGCAGTCAGAAAAACTGTGCAACTCATACTGCTGAACATATTTGAATGATGGTGGCACATAACAGCGTGCTATCTTTATTGAAGCTAAATAGTGGATGTCTCGCAACCAAGCTTCCCATTGTGGCTTAAGGTCCTCTGGCAGCGGTTCATCCCAGCCCAGCTTTTCCTGGCACATTCTTTGAAGGATCCTTTTCCCAACCAGAATGAAAGGGGCAACAAATCCAAGAGGATCAAATATTGAGGCCACCGTGGATAGCGCTCCTCTCCTAGTGAAGAGATTGCTCTTTACCTCAACTCTGAATTGAAATGTGTCTCAAACTACACACCATTGAACCCCTAATGCTCTTTCCATCTTGGGTTCTCCCAAAGCTAAGTCCAGGTCAGTAGCTCCTACTGCACATTCCTCCTTTGGGATGGTGTCAATCACCCTCTTGCTGTTGCTTGTTGTTGTGCAGGTGTAACTTTCCAGTTTCACAGAGTTCTCGTGCTTCTTTTACAAGCTGAATAGCTTCTTCCTCAGAGTTCAGACTTGCCAAACTATCATCCACGTAAAAGTTGCGCTGTATGAACTCCACCGCGGCTTGACTTAATTTGGTCTCCCCTAGAACAGATAGATGCTTAAATCCAAAGTTTGCGCATCCAGGTGAAGAGGCAGCTCCAAACAAGTGGACTTTCATGCGAAATACTGATGGTGGCTTTTCCATGTTACCTTCCTCCCACCATAAGAATCAGAGGTAGTCCTGATCTTGTGCAGCAACATGAAATTGATGGAACATGTGCTCTACATCGCACATAATGGCCACATGTCCTTTTCGGAAATGACACAGCACTCCTACAAGGGTATTGGTGAGGTCAGGTCCAGTCAGGAGATGCTTGTTCAGAGATGTATTTTGAAACTTTGCTGAGCAATCAAAGACCACACGAATTCTATTGGGTTTTTGAGGATGGTAGATGCCGTGATGGGGACTATACCATTCTGGCTGATTGCTAATTTCTGTCTCTGGCACCTTTTCAGCATCACCTCTTTCTATTATGTCCTGCATAAACGCCACATAATCTTTGAAGTAGCGACTATCTTTCTTAAGGTGCCTTTCTAAGCACCTTAGTCTGTGTTCTGCACATGATTTATTGTTTGATAAGTTTGGTCTTTCTTGCTTAAAAGGCAGTGTCATCTCAAAATGGCCACTTTGCTTTTGTATTATGCCTTCTTTTACCTTATCCAGAAACATCAGATCCTCTTGCGACATAGCATCATCTTTAACACTTCTTTCAGCAAAGTCCATCTCAAGCACCTTAATTATCTCTGTTGGACTAAGCACTTCCTTAACTTTGTTTCTACCCACAAAGTGAACTTCAGCTTTAAGTTTGTGAGACGCTTCTACAACTGGCAAGACTTGCTTCACAATAACATGATGACTTACATCAATCCCATCTTCGTTAATACTTTCAGAGTGGCTGTATCCAATAATGCTCCATCCTAGCACAGTTTTCTGTCCATATGGCTGATCTCTTTCACCACTGACCACTTCTATGGGGAGTAAAGCCTGAGGACAATTATAACCAATTAATAATCCAACTTCGCAATCCAGTTGGGGAGACATTTCCTCTGCTAGATGTTGAAGATGAAACAAATTTTCTGCTGTCTTACGTGTGGGAATGTGAGATCTGTGAGCAGGTATATGGTCTCCAGTGTAAGTTGGTGGCAATTTTATCCTTGTTTCAGAGTTTATGCCTCTCACTTGTAGACCGTTTAACTTGTGACTGGACACAATTTTTACTTTGGATGTTATTGTGGAAATCTTGAACTTAACAGGCTCCGTCTTGGCCTTTAGCATCTCGGCTGTATCTTTCAGAATGAAAGTGGTGTCGCTTTGTGTGTCAAGCAAGGCATAAACCAGCTTCTCTTTCTCGGGTTCATCCACAGTTGAAACATAGACTGGAACGACTGAGGAGGTACAACCCTTTGCCTTTTGTTGCACAACTCTATTAGATGTTACTTGAATACATTCCTGTACATATGCTTCAGACTTTCTCTCTGTTTCTCTATTGGATTTTAACCACTCTTGATTGGCCTTTTGTCTTTGTTCTTTGTTTCTCTTCTCTCTATCTTGATGTAAACATGTTGGATGAGGTCTTTGACATTTGTCACATTCACTTCTGGAAGTACAACTCCTAGAGTTATGACCAGGTTTAAGGCAGCCAAAGCACAGTTTCTCAGACACAAAGTACAAACTTTACTCTCTCTTCAACTGGTCGTTCCATTATCTTATAACATTTGTGAGGTGTGTGACCAACTTTCTTACACAAGGCACATACAGTATTTGTTCTTTCACTAGAACTTAAGAGTTTTGGCATTTAGAGTATAATTTCTTCTTGACTTGTCTTTAATAATTTGCTTGCTTTCTATTTCAGCTGCCTTTATTGCTTGCAACAAAGTTATAGGATTACACGCAATTCTGGCTTCTTTATTGAGAAATCTGACAAAACAGCTGAACTCAGGGAACCTTTTGTGTTCATCTTGGAACTCTGTCACTGCTCTGTTCCAACGTGCACTTAGCCAATCTGGTAGCTTAACTGCTATCCTCTGATTTTCAACACAATCATTCAAAACTTGTAGTCCTTGAACATAGGGCATTGCTGATTCGACACTGCTCAAGAAATCTGCAAATTCTCTGAGCTCTCTACTGTCTTTGGTGTTAATCTTTGGCCATAACTGAATTTTGTCTCGATATGACTTGCCCATTACAAAGGGATCTCCAAATCTATCATCAAGTATTTCCCAAGCAGCATGACACGCTTTATCTGTTCCAACTAGAAAGTGACCTTCTATAGCCTTCTTAGCTGAGCTACCCACATATTTTCGTAAAAAGAAAAGCTTTTCCTGAATCGGAAGGTTTTTGCAGTCAACTAAGGTTTGGAAAGACAGCTTCCAATCATTATACTGCAGTGGATCACCCATAAAAACCACTGGTTCTGGAAATGGAATTCTATTTGCAGTGATGGCTTCACCAAATCAATGGAGGCTACATGAGTTGTATCTAGTGTTGCTTGGGGCTCAGGAGCTTGGTGAGGTAGGGAATGATGGTAATGCATTGCTTGACTTGTGGAAACTGTAACTGTTGGTTGACTTGTAGGAGCTGTAACTTGAAAGGGAATAAATATCTGAGAATGGTCCACAGGAAAACTAGATTGTGAGAAGGAACTATCTCGCATTATTTGAGCAAGAGTGACAGAAGGCTTCTCTTCAACCTCACCATTAATACTTTCAGCATAAACCTTTAACCTTGCTTGTGCTGCATTGTGCTTCTTCCACCTCCTTCTTCTTTTCTTCTAACTTTGTTTTTATTGTGGTGCTCTCTGTTAGAAATTGAGCTCTTTTCCTTGCATCCTCTACCTCAAGCTCTCTAATTTCCTCCTCACATTGATGTTGCGTTTTCATTAATTTAATTACCTCTTGTGTGGCTGCTACTTCAGCTGCTGCTTGTTGTCTTTGCTGCAGTGAATCCACAGATGACTGCTTGGACAGCCTGGAGATGGACTTCGATGTATTTGTAGATCTAGATGAGGAGCTAGACAAAGTGGTTTCAAACACTGATTCAGAGTCTGGCCAAGGAATATCATCTGGATTGCCAATTTCATCAAGAAAACACTGAGCCTTTTCTTTGGCAGTTTTGCTGATAGCCCAGCAAACATCGCATTTCCTCCTCATCTCAGGTTCAGGACTTTCAATGTTTCTTATTTTTTCATACACATTATTGATATCAGACTGAATAGTACTGATGACACTCACAGCTTCAGTAATTAAATCAGCATCTTTGCCCCTCATAAATTTTTTAAAACAGTTTATATGGTATTTCCATTTTTTATACTTTCTCTCAAAATCCTTTACCAAATTCTTCAGGTTCGCATCTTGTAGTGCTTTTCCCTTTTCAGTAAGTGTGCGTGTACGCTGGCTCCTGCGAACGTCTTCAGGATGCAGTCTATCCATTTCTGCTGTAAGTTGCAGAACTTCTTCCC
Source organism: Bostrychus sinensis (assembly GCA_020698575.1). Classification (NCBI taxonomy): domain Eukaryota; kingdom Metazoa; phylum Chordata; class Actinopteri; order Gobiiformes; family Eleotridae; genus Bostrychus; species Bostrychus sinensis. The sequence goes on from CM036252.1 coordinate 438,762, forward strand.
CTCTGTCCTGTTGTTGTGGAACTTGTCCTTTTTTACTGGCCTACACTGCACTACACTCATATCATTGTTCGCCATGTTAAAAATATAATAAATAATGTATATTACATAAAGAGAGCAACTCTAATTTTATATTTTAACTTGTATAGCTCTTTATGAGAGTACAATACACAACTTTGAAATATTGCACATACATTTTTCAAAGGTGTTCACTCATAGACATTATGGACTTAGACTTGAATGGACAATGATACAATATGATTTGAATAAACAATGTTCATTGTCAGTTCAGGCTTAATGTAGTCCTCAAGCTGATAGCTCAGATGAAAGGAGAACATCCCGTTGCCAGTTCTTTAAATTAACTTAAAACGTTGGAATCCTAAATGCAATCAAGGCTTCACAGCAGTTCACAAGTGCTTATACTACATCCAAGCCCCGAACTTGAATGCTCACTTACTTTAACTTACTTTAACTAGTCCCAACACATGATACTTCCCTTAGCAAACAGGTGTATCATCTCTTGCCAGCAGCTCCGTTCCCAACCCTCTCATTGTCTTCACCGGAGCAGTGAAGTGTTCTACTGTGCCGGCCTTTATCACAACGCGAAGACAACAGTTCTTTTCACTGATGTTTAATGAGCACCCACATTTCACCATAGAACTAACAAACAAAACACCATACAACATAATATTATACACGATACAAACATAATATAACCAAGAATTTACAAACAAAACACTCACCACTTTGGCCTGCTTATGATCAAAAGGCTGGAGAATTGAGCTTTATAACTTTGACTTATCTCTTGAGATTTTCTTTGTTGGGTCTGTCGTACCGGAGCTCTCGCTTGCAAATCCGGAAGAACGGAAATTATATACGCGAAAACTAACACGTACTCAACAGCCTTAACCCATATAAACATACACCCTTACACTTATATACACGAACAAATACAGACTACAACATTATAAACAAATAATTAAAAAAATTCCAAAGTAAATGCAAATGTATATCTATCTTCACTACAGCAGCGCCATCTATTGGAATTTCGTACAACTACAGTCTTGACCCTCACTCTAATCACAACTACACATGTGGATCACTGCCCCCTAGGTTAAGCTCAGCTTCATCTTGTTCACTACCCCCAAGTTCCTCACCAACATCATCAGTAACCGAATTAGCAGTTTCACCCTGTGAATCAGGGTTTACATCCCCAACGTCATCAGGTATAACATTTTCCTCATCTGAGGGACCTTGGTTCTCAGTTAAGTACAAAGATCCTAACAAGGATGTTATTTCATCTGTGGGATTACGTCTAGTAACAAATGGTCCAGCTGAAAAATCCAAATCCCCCATAGACCCGGTTCTGGACCTTACAATGGGCTCAGTGTGAGGGGCTGCCTCATTAGCACAACTATCTGACTGCATGTTACAAAATCACAAGACAAATTCAGTGAGAGTGGTGTGTGTGTAAAGGGAGGGGTCAGTGAGAGTGGTGGGTGTGTAAAGGGAGGGAGCAGAGAGAGTGGTGTGTGTGTAAAGGGAGGGCTCAGTGAGAGTGGTGTGTGTGTAAAGGGAGGGGTCAGTGAGAGAGGTGTGTGTGTAAAGGGACGGGTCAGTGAGAGAGGTGTGTGTGTAAAGGGAGGGCTCAGTGAGAGTGGTGTGTGTGTAAAGGGAGGGGTCAGTGAGAGAGGTGTGTGTGTAAAGAGAGGGGTCAGTGAGAGTGGTGTGTGTGTAAAGGGAGGGGTCAGTGAGAGTGGCGTGTGTGTAAAGGGAGGGGTCCGTGAGAGTGGCGTGTGTGTAAAGGGAGAGGTCAGTGAGAGTGGTGTGTGTGTGTAAAGGGAGGGGTCAATGAGAGTGGTGTGTGTGTAAAGGGAGGGGTCAGTGAGAGTGGTGTGTGTGTAAAGGGAGGGGTCAGTGAGAGTGGTGTGTGTGTGTGTGTGTAAAGGGAGGGGTCAGTGAGAGTGGTGTGTGTGTGTAAAGAGAGGGGTCAGTGAGAGTGGTGTGTGTGTGTAAAGAGAGGGGTCAGTGAGAGTGGTGTGTGTGTAAAGGGAGGGGTCAGTGAGAGAGGTGTGTGTGTAAAGGGAGGGGTTCGTGAGAGTGGCGTGTGTGTAAAGGGAGGGGTCAGTGAGAGTGGTGTGTGTGTAAAGGGAGGGGTCAGTGAGAGTGGTGTGTGTGTAAAGGGAGGGGTCAGTGAGAGAGGTGTGTGTGTAAAGGGAGGGGTCAATGAGAGTGGTGTGTGTGTAAAGGGAGGGGTCAGTGAGAGTGGTGTGTGTGTAAAGGGAGGGGTCAGTGAGAGTGGTGTGTGTGTAAAGGGAGGGGTCAGTGAGTGGTGTGTGTGTAAAGGGAGGGGTCAGTGAGAGTGGTGTGTGTGTAAAGGGAGAGGTCAGTGAGAGTGGTGTGTGTGTAAAGGGAGGGGTCAGTGAGTGGTGTGTGTGTAAAGGGAGGGGTCAGTGAGAGTGGTGTGTGTGTAAAGGTAGGGGTCAGTGAGAGTGGTGTGTGTGTAAAGGGACAGCTGAAGTACAAATGTTCACATGAGAAGAGTTCATGAATGAGGCCCAGTGTTTAACAGAACTCATTCATATTCTGTACAAATGAATGAATGAATGTTAAAAACTGTTCTTTCTGTCACAGGTCTGAGTCTGCTGCCTCTCACTGTGTCAGCAGGTGAGTCTAGTCCTGGTTTAGTCCTGGTTTAGACCTGGTTTAGACCTGGTTTAGTCCTGGTTTAGTCCTGGTTTAGACCTTGTTTAGACCTGGTTTAGTCCTGGTTTAGACCTGGTTTAGACCTGGTTTAGTCCTGGTTTAGTCCTGGTTTAGACCTGGTTTAGTCCTGGTTTAGACCTGGTTTAGTCCTGGTTTAGTCCTGGTTTAGACCTGGTTTAGACCTGGTCCTCTAACGTCTCAGGAGACACCAGACTCTAAAGTGTGAAGGACATGTCCCTGTCTCTGCAGGACTCTGTGATCAGTCCCAGACCCACTGGTCCCACAGAGGACACTTCAGCTGCGGTGTCCTCTGAGTCTTTAAAGGTGTCCCTCTGTCCTCAGTGTCTCTGAGTCTTTAAAGGTGTCCCTCTGTCCTCAGTGTCTCTGAGTCTTTAAAGGTGTCCCTCTGTCCTCAGTGTCTCTGAGAGTGGACCCAGACTCAGACCAGTTCTTCAGCTTTGAGTCCATCGTCCTGTCCTGTGAGGGACAGAGAGACGTGTGGACAGTGAAGAGGACGACCGAGGGACACACACAGGTCCAGTCCTGTGGCAGTGGTCAGGAGGAGTTTGGGAATATTGAGGACTCCAGCTGTCTCCTGATGAATCCTGTCCCCTCTGACTCTGGGAGCTACTGGTGTGAGTCTGGATCTGGAGCCAGGGGCCCACAGCGCCCCCTCTCTGTCACAGGTACACACTGACATCACATCAGTCTGCTCTAATCACACAGACTTTACTGTCCCAAACACAAACTGCTGTCTCTCTGTTCAGACCTGATCCTGGAGAGTCCTGGACTTCCTGTTGAAGCAGGAAGTGATGTCACTCTCCGCTGTAGAACCAGACCTGGATCTAAACTGAATCCTGAGATCCAGAAAGATGGATCTGTGATCCAGCTCAGATCAGAGTGGACCATCACTGACGTCTCCAAACTTCATGAAGGACGTTACTCCTGCTCTGCTCTGGAGGAGGGAGCTGCTGTGAGATCTGCAGAGAGAGAGCTCAGGGTCAAAGGTCAGTAGTTGAGGCTGTTCTTTAGTCTTTTCTGTTCATATTTAACTGTTACTGGTCTGGGACTCGCCCACAGGCCCAGCTTAGGACAGAGTCCTGGTTCTGGACTTTTTTCTCTAAACTCACTCCGTTCTCTTTCCTCCAGAGCCTCCCTCTACCTCCTCCTCTCTGTCTCCTCCTGGCTCCTCCTCTCTGTCTCCTCCTGGCTCCTCCTCTCTGTCTCCTCCTGGCTCCTCCTCTCTGTCTCCTCCTGGTCCTGTGATGATCTCAGTGGTGTCTGCTTTGGTGGTCCTGGTCCTGGTCCTGGTCCTGGTCCTGGTCCTGGTTGTGCTCAGATGTGGACAACAAACAGGTGACACACTGCTCTGAACTGGTTTAAACTGATACATGCGGAGACCAGGGCTCTCTTTTATAAACAGACAAACCAAGACTGAAGCTGGCGTCCGCCGCTCTCTGCACCAAAGCTGGGATCTATAAAAATCCAAACAGATAGTTAGCTCTGAGCCTGTTCACATTTTGGAGACACGGCACAAAGGCGACCCTCAGTGTGAGCTGCTGAAGTGAAGCAGTTTGACAAATCCATGTTTGGAGTTTGATACAGTTCACTTTCACTTTCTATCTGTCAGAAGGAGGAGTCAGACGTCATTTCAGCAGGAAGTGAGGAAAACAGAGGGAGGGCATTTGGTTTATGAAGGTTGTAAAATAAGTCTTACCTGCCACAGTCTAAATATTTATAATATATATCTTTGTGTTTTAAACGTCCTTCTGTCTAAAACTGATATTAGAAGGAAGGAGAAGTTCCATTTTGTTTTAGTTTTTATCAGAAAAGCAGCATTCTCTGTCCAACACACACACACAAACACACACACACACACACACACACAAACACACAGTGTGTTTGTGTGTGTGTGTGTGTGTGTGTGTGTGCATAGATATAGTTGGGCTCACAAGGTGTCCATCAGTGCACCGGAGGTCGATGATCCACTTTGTTGTTGTGTCATCTGACCTTCAGCCGTGTGTTTTGGACACTCGGGTGAAGAGAGGGGCTGAGCTGTTACTGATCACCACCTGGTGGTGAGTTGGATCCACTGGCAGAGGAGGAGGTCGGACAGACTCGGCAGACCCAAACGTATTGTGAGGTCTGTTGGGAACTGGCTGAGCCTCCTGTCAGAGGGGTCTTCAACTCCCACCTCCAGGAGAGCTTTGACCAGATCCCGATGGAGGATGGAGACATGGAGTCCGAGTGGACCATGTTCTCCACCTCTATTGTCGATGCGGCCGTCAGGAGCTGTGGCTGTAAGGTCTCTGGTGCCTGTCATGGCGGCAATCCCTGAACCCGGTGGTGGACACTGGAAGTAAGGGATGTCATCAGGCTGAAGAAGGAGTCCTATCGAGCCTGGTTGGCTTGTGCTACTCCTGAGGCAGCCGACGGGTACCGGCAGGCCAAGCGAGCTGCAGCCCTGGCGGTTGTGGAGGCAAAAACTCAGGTCTGGGAGGAGTTTGGGGAGGCCATGGAGGAGGACTATCAGTCGGCCTCAAAGAAATTTTGGCAAACCATCCGCCTGAGGCGTCGGACGGTTTGCCAGAACCTCCAAGTTTACAGTGGAGGTGGGAGCTGTTGACCTCGACTGGGGATGTTGTCGCGCTGGTGGAAGGAATACTTTGAGGATCTCCTCAATCCCACCTGACACGCCTTCCAGTTGAGGAAGCAGAGGCTGGGGACTCAGAGATGGACTCGTCCATCACCCAGAGCTGAAGTCACCGAGGTAGGTTGGAAAGCTCCTCAGTGGCACCGGGGATGGATGAGATCTGCTCTGAGTACCTCAAGTCCCTGGATGTTGTGGGTCTTGGCTGACAAGTCTCTGCAACATCGCGTGGCGGTCGGGGACAGTACCTCTGGACTGGCAGAGGTACTGTCCGGAGAGTGTGTTCCAACTACAGGGAGATCACACTCCTCAGCCTCCCTGGGAAAGTCTATTCCAGGGACTGGAGAGGAGAATTCGGCCGATAGTCGAACCTCGGATTCAGGAGGAACAATGTGGTTTTCGTCCCTGGTCGTGGAACAGTGGACCAGCTCTACTCCCTCTGTCAGGGCTCGAGGGTTCATGGGAGTTTGCCCACAGTCCACATGTGTTTGTGGATTTGGAGAAGGCGTTCGACCGTGTCCCTCGCAGCCTCCTGTGGGGGGTGCTCTGGGAGTATGGGGTCTGGGGCCCTCTGCTAAGGGCTGTCTGGTCTCTGTACGACCGGAGCAGGAGTTTGGTTCGCATTGCCGGTTGTAAGTCAGACCTGTTCCCAGTGCAGGTTGGACTCAGGGCTGCCCTTTGTCTCTGGTTCTGTTATATTTTTCTGGACAGAATTCCTAGGAGCAGCCAGGGGCCCGAGGGAGTCAGGTTTGGGATTTCATCTCTGCTTTTTGCAGATGATGTTGTTCTGTTAGGCTTCATGGAACCAGGACCTTCAGTGAGCACTGGGGCGGTTTGCAGCCGAGTGTGAAGCGGCCGGGATGAGAATCAGCTCCAAGTCCGAGGCCATGGTTCTCCACTGGAAAAGGGTGGCGCCCTCTCCAGGTTGGAGGAGAGTCCTGCCTCAGGAGGAGTTTAAGTATCTCAGGAGTTGTTCTCAGTGAGGGAAGGATGGAGCTGAGCCTGACAGGAGATCACTGCAGCGTCTGCAGGAATACACTCAGTGTATCGCTCTGTTGTGGTGAAGAAGGAGGTGAGCCCAAAGGCGAAGCTCTGGATTTACCATCGATCTATGTTCCTCCTCTCACCTACGTTCCTACTCTCACCTGTGTTCCTCCTCTCACCTATGTTCCTACTCTCACCTATGTTCCTACTCTTACCTATGTTCCTCCTCTCACCTATGTTCCTCCTCTCACCTATGTTCCTACTCTCACCTATGTTCCTCCTCTCACCTTTGTTCCTCCTCTCACCTATGTTCCTACTCTCACCTATGTTCCTACTCTCACCTATGTTCCTCCTCTCACCTATGTTCCTCCTCTCACCTACGTTCCTCCTCTCACCTACGTTCCTACTCTCACCTGTGTTCCTCCTCTCACCTATGTTCCTACTCTCACCTATGTTCCTCCTCTCACCTATGTTCCTACTCTCACCTATGTTCCTACTCTCACCTATGTTCCTCCTCTCACCTATGTTCCTCCTCTCACCTATGTTCCTCCTCTCACCTATGTTCCTCCTCTCACCTATGTTCCTACTCTCACCTATGTTCCACCTCTCACCTATGTTCCTCCTCTCACCTATGTTCCTACTCTCACCTATGTTCCACCTCTCACCTATGTTCCTCCTCTCACCTATGTTCCTCCTCTCACCTATGTTCCTACTCTCACCTATGTTCCTCCTCTCACCTATGTTCCTACTCTCACCTATGTTCCTCCTCTCACCTATGTTCCTCCTCTCACCTATGTTCCTACTCTCACCTATGTTCATATACATGTATATGTATACATATACATGTATACATATACATGTATACATGTATATGTATACATATACATGTATACATATACATGTATACATGTATATGTATACATAAACATATACATACATACATACATACATATATACAGTGGGGCAAAAAAGTATTTAGTCAGCCACCAATTGTGCAAGTTCTCCCACTTAAAAAGATGAGAGAGGCCTGTAATTTTCATCATAGGTTTACCTCAACTATGAGAGACAAAATGAGAAAAAAAAAATCCAGAAAATCATATTAAGTATTTGGTCAATAACAAAAGTTCATCTCAATACTTTGTTATAAACCCTTTGTTGGCAATGACAGAGGTCAAATGTTTTCTGTCTTCACAAGGTTTTCACAAACTGTTGCTGGTATTTTGGCCCATTCCTCCTGCAGATCTCCTCTAGAGCAGTGATGTTTTGGGGCTGTTGCTGGGCAACACGGACTTTCAACTCCCTCCAAAGATTTTCTATGGGGTTGAGATCTGGAGACTGGCGAGGCCACTCCAGGACCTTGAAATGCTTCTTACGAAGCCACTCCTTCGTTACCCGGGCAGTGTGTTTGGGATCATTGTCCTGCTGAAAGACCCAGCCATGTTTCATCTTCAATGTCCTCGCTGATGGAAGGAGGTTTTCACTCAAAACCTGACGATACATGGCCCCATTCATTCTTTCCTTTACACGGATCAGTCGTCCTGGTCCCTTTGCTGAAAAACAGCCCCAAAGCCTGATGTTCCCACCCCCATGCTTTACAGTAGGTATGGTGTTCTTTGGATGCAACTCAGCATTCTTTCTCCTCCAAACACGACGAGTAGAGTTTTTACCAAAAAGTTCTATTTTGTTTTCATCTGACCATATGACATTCTCCCAGTCCTCTTCTGGATCATCCAAATGCTCTGTAGCAGACTTCAGACGCCTGCACGTCCTGGCTTTAGCAGGGGACACGTCTGGCACTGCAGGAGGCGTAGTGTGTTACTGATGGTAGCCTTTGTTACTTTGGTCCCAGCTCTCTGCAGGTCATTCACTAGGTCCCCGTGTGGTTCTGGGATTGTTGCTCACCGTTCTTGTGATCATTTTGACCACGGGGTGAGATCTTGCGGGGAGCCCCAGATGGAGGGAGATTATCAGTGTCTTGTATGTCTTCCATTTCCTAATAATTGCTCCCACAGTTGATTTCTCCACACCAAGCTGCTCACCGATTGCAGACTCAGTCTTCCCAGCCTGGTGCAGGGCTACAGTTTTGTTTGTGGTGTCCTTTGACAGCTCTTTGGTCTTGGCCACAGTGGAGTTTGGAGTGGGACTGTTTGAGGCTGTGGACAGGTGTCTTTTATATAGATAACCAGTTCAAACAGGTGCCATTAATACAGGTAACGAGTGGAGGACAGAGGAGCCTCTTACAGAAGAAGTTACAGCTCTGTGAGAAACACAAATCTTGCTTGTTTGTAGGTGACCAAATACTTATTTTCCACCATAATTTGCAAATAAATTCTTTAAAAAGCAGACAATGTGATTTTCTGGATTTTTTTTCTCATTTTTTCTCTCATAGTTGAGGTAAACCTATGATGAAAATTACAGGCCTCTCATCTTTTTAAGGGGGAGAACTTGCACAATTGGTGGCTGACTAAATACTATTTTGCCCCACTGTACATACATAAATACATACATATACACGTATACATATATACATAAACACACACAATGCTGCAGACAACATGGCTCCTGGGATCATTGGGTAAATACAGTTTATTGTAGTAAACACAGTTTATTGTAGTAAACACAGTTTATTGTAGTAAATACATTTTATTGTTCATTGCAGTGCATGACCTCACAAAAGGTTGCTGCCATCTGCTGGTTAGGAGTGGTATTAGATTGTTTTGTCTGTTGACCAGGATTAAAATGCAACTAAACGTGTGTTTGCTTCGACCTCCTGACCAAGAGAAGAGAGCTTACAACAACTGCACCCCTTATGAGATTTGTCAGGAGCCGTCACTGCATAGGCTTCAGCTCAGCTGAACATTAAATCTGTATTCATCAGTTCATGATCTAGAACGCTTATATTTCTTCACATCGTGCACAAATCCCTGCAGACACAGAGACACTGAGTCAAATGACAGGGGCCCGGTGGCAGAGTGGTTAGTGCTCGTGCCTCCCAGTGAGGAGGAGGTGGGTGGAGTCTGCATGTCCTCCCTGTGTTACTGTGGGGACTCTAACAGCCCCTAGTGAGTGAAGGTGAGGGTGAATGTCTCTGTGTGTGTCTCTAACTGTCCTCTGTCTAAGGCCCATAGTTGCTGGGATAGGTCTGTCTCTGATTCTGATAAAGCTGCTTTGTTTTAACAGATCAGGAAACCACAGTGAACTCCGGCGGCTCCAGAGCAGAGGTGACTTTTACAGACAGCTTTTGTTTGTTTTTGTTAACGTGAGCAGAATAAACGAGGCTTTTGTTTTCTTGGTTTTTCAGACTGAGATGTATGAGAACCTCCGTCCAGACTGTGAACCTGCAGACTCCACTTACCAGAGCCTCTCTGTGGACACCATGGACCCAAACCAGACCTACAGCAGCATCAGAGAACTCAGACAGACTCATGTCACTGTGGACTGAGCACAGACGCTGCCCCCTGCTGGCTGCTGCTGCTGCTGCTGCTGCTGCATTAAAAATATGAACCGTATATAACTCATATTTTCACGCTTTCCACTTTTTATTGATGTTTGTGTGTTTTGTGATTAAACAGCGCTCTCAGAATAAACTGTATTTACTTCTGGAAAAGCATTTGTTTTATTTATATGTAACCAGGTGAAAAATGTCAGCTGTGAAACTTGTTCATTATAAATCCTCTTTTATTTTTATTTCTCATAACTGGTTGATGTTACCTGTTTTCATCACAAGGTGGCGCTGTCTCCTCCTGTACACACAGGTCAAACATTACAGGAAATGTAAAGCTCTAATCTCAGCACTTTTTTGTTGAGGCTGATAGTGCAGATCCTGGAGAAGAACATGTTTTAGGCCACATTAGTTAAAACTACAGAAATCTGGGTAAGAAACTTTGTGTGAGATTCAGGATGAACTCAGTGAGGAGTTAAGTTCCATCCTGGGCCCAGCAGTGATCTGTCAGCGTGGAGTCTGCAGGGCCTCCCTGTGTCACTGTGGGGCCACTCTGGGTTCTTCCTCCCACCGCCCAAACTCATGCATGTGTTAGGGTGAACTGCTGACTCTAAATGTCCCCGAGTGAATGAATGTGAGAGTGAACGTCTGTCTGTGAGTGTTCCTGTCTCAGCCTGGCCGCTAAAAAAGTGGAAGATGAATAAATGAATTTATTAAAGGCTTTTTCACAGTTTCAAACAAAAGCCAAGGCAAGTTTATTTGTATGCACAACTCATACACAGAGAAATCAAAGTGCTGTGCAGAAAAAACAATAGTTAAAGTTAAAAGTACAGAGACAAGAATTATTATTATTATTAGTAATATCCAATTTAAAAATTATAATTAAGAGTGCAGATAAAACACTTTCATTTGTCATACGCAGAGCTAAAAAGAACAGTTTTAAGTCTGGACTTGAACATTGTCAGAGCAGAGGTCTAACATCGACAGGAGACTGTTCCAGAGTTTAGTCCTGGCTCTGGGACCAGCAGAGACCTGTCCCCGAGGTCCTCAGAGTCCCAGCAGAGACCTGTCCCTGAGGTCCTCAGAGTCCCAGCAGAGACCTGTCCCCGAGGTCCTCAGAGTCCCAGCAGAGACCTGTCCCTGAGGTCCTCAGAGTCCCAGCAGAGACCTGTCCCTGAGGTCCTCAGAGTCCCAGCAGAGACCTGTCCCCGAGGTTCTCAGAGTCCCAGCAGAGACCTGTCCCCGAGGTCCTCAGAGTCCCAGCGGAGACCTGTCCCTGAGGTCCTCAGAGTCCCAGCAGAGACCTGTCCCCGAGGTCCTCAGAGTCCCAGCAGAGACCTGTCCCCGAGGTCCTCAGAGTCCCAGCAGAGACCTGTCCCCGAGGTCCTCAGAGTCCCAGCAGAGACCTGTCCCCGAGGTCCTCAGAGTCCCAGATGGTTCATATAGGACCAACAGGTCAGAGATGAACAGTAACATTTTTCCTTTATTGTTGCCTTACAACCTGGAAATAAATGGATCATTGAGAGGTTTCTGTCACTTTACATCACATGACAACAACTATGAAAATGCTAAATATTTTTTTATTGTTAAGCAAATAAGAAATATGACAGAAAAACAGAAAACTTGAGTGTGCAAGTAGTGTGTAAGTATGTACCTCCTTTTTAAAGAGGCCACTCAGAAGTCACAGAACTAGTTAGATAAGTTTGTCCTGACTGCAGTTCATCTGTCATTCTGCCACAAAACACAATTTACTTCATCATTACAACATGGAAAAGATAAGAACCACACCAAACCTGACAGGAACATTTAAAACTCACAAACCAGGACAGGAGTGCATTCATCAGAGAGGCAACAATAAGACCAAAGGCGACCCTGAAAGATCTGCAGAGCTCCACAGCAGAGACTGTTGTATCTGTCCCAGGACCACTCTGAACCATACTCTCCACAGCAGAGACTGTTGTATCTGTCCCAGGACCTCTCTGAACCATACTCTCCACAGCAGAGACTGTTGTATCTGTCCCAGGACCTCTCTGAACCATACTCTCCACAGCAGAGACTGTCAGGGGCTCTGGTCCTGGTCTGGTCCTGGTCTGGTCCTGGTCTGGTCCTGGTCCTGGTCTGGTCCTGGTCTGGTCCTGGTCTGGTCCTGGTCCTGGTCTGGTCCTGGTCCTGGTCTGGTCCTGGTCTGGTCCTGGTCTGGTCCTGGTCCTGGTCTGGTCCTGGTCTGGTCCTGGTCTGGTCCTGGTCTGGTCCTGGTCCTGGTCTGGTCTGGTCGTGGTCTGGTCCTGGTCTGGTCCTGGTCTGGTCCTGGTCCTGGTCTGGTCTGTTCGTGGTCTGGTCCTGGTCTGGTCCTGGTCTGGTCCTGGTCTGGTCCTGGTCCTGGTCTGGTCCTGGTCTGGTCCTGGTCCTGGTCTGGTCCTGGTCTGGTCCTGGTCCTGGTCTGGTCCTGGTCTGGTCCTGGTCCTGGTCTGGTCCTGGTCTGGTCCTGGTCCTGGTCCTAGTCCTAGTCCTGGTCCTGGTCCTGGTCTTAGACCTCTGGTCCAAACTAACTTCAGTAAATATTAAAGACAGTGAGACTGGAACTGGAGCTGAAGACCTCACCCTCACTCCCCTGGACCCCTACCTCACCCTCACTCCCCTGGACCCCTACCTCACCCTCACTCCCCTGGACCCCTACCTCACCCCCGTTCCCCTGGACCCCTACCTCACCCCCACTCCCCTGGACCCCTACCTCACCCCCACTCCCCTGGTCCCCTACCTCACCCTCACTCCCCTGGACCCCTACCTCACCCCCGCTCCCCTGGACCCCTACCTCACCCTTACTCCCCTGGACCCCTACCTCACCCTCACTCCCCTGGACACCTACCTCACCATCACTCCCCTGGACACCTACCTCACCCTCGCTCCCCTGGACCCCTACCTCACCCCCACTCCCCTGGTCCCCTACCTCACCCTCACTCCCCTGGACCCCTACCTCACCCTCACTCCCCTGGACCCCTACCTCACCCCCGTTCCCCTGGACCCCTACCTCACCCTCACTCCCCTGGACCCCTACCTCACCCCCACTCCCCTGGACCCCTACCTCACCCCCACTCCCCTGGTCCCCTACCTCACTCCCCTGGACCCCTACCTCACCCCCGCTCCCCTGGACCCCTACCTCACCCTTACTCCCCTGGACCCCTACCTCACCCTCACTCCCCTGGACCCCTACCTCACCCTCACTCCCCTGGACACCTACCTCACCCTCGCTCCCCTGGACCCCCACCTCACCCCCGTTCCCCTGGACCCCTACCTCACCCTCACTCCCCTGGACCCCTACCTCACCCTCACTCCCCTGGACACCTACCTCACCCCCGCTCCCCTGGACCCCTACCTCACCCCCGTTCCCCTGGACCCCTACCTCACCCTCACTCCCCTGGACCCCTACCTCACCCTCACTCCCCTGGATCCCTACCTCACCCTCACTCCCCTGGACCCCTACCTCACCCCCACTCCCCTGGACCCCTACCTCACCCTCACTCCCCTGGACCCCTACCTCACCATCACTCCCCTGGACCCCTACCTCACCCTCACTCCCCTGGACCCCTACCTCACCCTCACTCCCCTGGACCCCTACCTCACCCCCGCTCCCCTGGACCCCTACCTCACCCTCACTCCCCTGGACCCCTACCTCACCATCACTCCCCTGGACCCCTACCTCACCCTCACTCCCCTGGACCCCTACCTCACCCTCGCTCCCCTGGACCCCTACCTCACCCTCACTCCCCTGGACCCCTACCTCACCCCCGCTCCCCTGGACCCCTACCTCACCCTCACTCCCCTGGACCCCTACCTCACCCTCACTCCCCTGGACCCCTACCTCACCCTCGCTCCCCTGGACCCCTACCTCACCCCCGCTCCCCTGGACCCCTACCTCACCCTCACTCCGGCAGTAGCTCAGTTGGTAGAGCCGCTTGTCCACTAATCAGAAGGATGGCGGTTCAAACCCCACTCCCACCGTTGCATGTCGTTGTGTCCTTGGGCCCACCTTGCCTCCAGTGTCTGCGCACACTGCTCTATGAATGTGAGAATGTGTGAATGGGTGAACGGTTCCTTGATGTAAAGTGCTTTGAGTACCCATGAAGGTAGAAAAGCGCTATATAAATGTGACCATTTACCATTTACCATTTACTCCTCTGGACCCCTACCTCACCCCCGCTCCCCTGGACCCCCACCTCACCCTCGCTCCCCTGGACCCCCACCTCACCCCCACTCCCCTGTCTGGATGAATCCTTACAGAGTGAACTATGATCCTATAGATGAGTAATGGACTAACTCCTGACACATGTTGCTGTCCGTCCTGGGACAGGATCTCTCCTTCAGTTGGGCTCCAGAAGGTTTCTGCTTTTTTCCCACAGCTGGGTTTTTTAGGAGTTTTTCCTTAAGAGAAGGAGGGGCTAAGGACAGGAGTGTCCTGGCTCTGTTTAGTTTAGTGTAGTTATTGTTTCTGAAGCCTTTGAGGAGACAGAGAAATAAAAGTGAATGAAGAGGTTAAACATCTGCCTCAGTTCTGTCTCTGCTGCTGCTCACACCTCTGTTTTTACTCTGCAATACTACTGCTACTGCAATACTACGCTACTGCAATACTACTGCTACTGCAAATACTACTGCTACTGCAATACTACTGCTACTGCAATACTACTGCTACTGCAATACTACGCTACTGCAATACTACTGCTACTGCAAATACTACTGCTACTGCAAATACTATGCTACTGCAATACTACTGCTACTGCAATACTACTGCTACTGCAAATACTACTGCTACTGCAATACTACTGCTACTGCAATACTACTGCTACTGCAATACTACTGCTACTGCAAATAAAACTGCTACTGTAATACTACTGCTACTGCAAATACTACTGCTACTGTAATACTACTGCTACTGCAATACTACTGCTACTGCAATACTACTGCTACTGCAAATACTACTGCTACTGTAATACTACTGCTACTGCAATACTACTGCTACTGTAATACTACTGCTACTGCAATACTACTGCTACTGCAATACTACTGCTACTGCAAATACTACTGCTACTGCAATACTACTGCTACTGCAATACTACTGCTACTGCAAATACTACTGCTACTGCAATACTACTGCTACTGTAATACTACTGCTACTGCAATACTACTGCTACTGCAATACTACTGCTACTGCAATACTACTGCTACTGCAAATACTACTGCTACTGCAATACTACTGCTACTGCAATACTACTGCTACTGCAAATACTACTGCTACTGCAATACTACTGCTACTGCAAATACTACTGCTACTGCAATACTACTGCTACTGCAAATACTACTGCTACTGCAAATACTACTGCTACTGCAATACTACTGCTACTGCAAATACTACTACTACTGCAAATACTACTGCTACTGCAAATACCACTGCTACTGCAATACTACTACTACTGCAAATACTACTACTACTGCAAATACTACAGCTACTGCAATACTACTGCTACTGCAATACTACTACTACTGCAAATACTACTACTACTGCAAATACTACTGCTACTGCAATACTACTGCTACTGCAATACTACTGCTACTGCAAATACTACTGCTACTGCAATACTACTGCTACTGCAATACTACTGCTACTGCAATACTACTACTACTGCAAATACTACTGCTACTGCAGTACTACTGCTACTGCAAATACTACTGCTACTTCATTGACAAAGTACTTTAGAAAGTACTAAGTCGCTGCACAAGATAAAAAAGATCAAACAGAAATCAAAGTTAAAAATCTACAAATCCATAAAACAGATACAAAGGTAATAAATACAGTCAGTGTTGCCAGATTGGGCAGATTTCCTCCAGTTGGGTTTGTGTTGAACACTTTGGGCTGCTTTATAAAATGTGTGCTGCTTTTCACATTTGTCAGGTTTTTAGAAAATCTTGTGGAGAAAATACAAACACAATAGTTTTTATTTAGTGTCAAACAAAGCAGAAAAACACATTTCAGTAACCTGCTGTGTCCTCACTCATCATCAGTTCATTTGTTTTAAAATGACTGCTTCATGTTTGGTTTGTGTCATTTCCTGTTGGTATTTCCTGGTTCTCTGGTTGCTATGGTGACAGGACCTGACACAGGAAGAGCTCACCACAGACAAAAGGTGAGAAAAACACACTCAGCACTGTCACAGCACAAACTAGGCCTTAGTCCTGGTTTAGTCCTGGTTTAGACCTGGTTTAGACCTGGTTTAGTCCTGGTTTAGTCCTGGTTTAGACCTGGTTTAGACCTGGTTTAGTCCTGGTTTAGACCTGGTTTAGTCCTGGTTTAGTCCTGGTTTAGTCCTGGTTTAGTCCTGGTTTAGTCCTGGTTCAGACCTGGTTTAGTCCTGGTTTAGACCTGGTTTAGTCCTGGTTTAGACCTGGTTTAGACCTGGTTTAGTCCTGGTTCAGACCTGGTTTAGACCTGGTTTAGTCCTGGTTTAGTCCTGGTTTAGTCCTGGTTTAGACCTGGTTTAGTCCTGGTTTAGACCTG
Source organism: Bostrychus sinensis (assembly GCA_020698575.1). NCBI lineage: Eukaryota > Metazoa > Chordata > Actinopteri > Gobiiformes > Eleotridae > Bostrychus > Bostrychus sinensis. The sequence goes on from CM036252.1 coordinate 455,088, forward strand.
GTTTAGTCCTGGTTTAGACCTGGTTTAGACCTGGTTTAGTCCTGGTTCAGACCTGGTTTAGACCTGGTTTAGTCCTGGTTTAGTCCTGGTTCAGACCTGGTTTAGACCTGGTTTAGTCCTGGTTTAGTCCTGGTTTAGACCTGGTTTAGACCTGGTTTAGTCCTGGTTTAGACCTGGTTTAGACCTGGTTTAGTCCTGGTTTAGACCTGGTTTAGTCCTGGTTTAGTCCTGGTTTAGTCCTGGTTTAGTCCTGGTTTAGTCCTGGTTCAGACCTGGTTTAGTCCTGGTTTAGTCCTGGTTTAGTCCTGGTTTAGTCCTGGTTTAGACCTGGTTTAGTCCTGGTTTAGTCCTGGTTTAGACCTGGTTTAGTCCTGGTTTAGTCCTGGTTTAGACCTGGTTTAGTCCTGGTTTAGACCAGATTCATTTATGTTTTTATTGAACCTTATTATAATAATAACCTTATTATTTAAGGAGGTAAAACGTTTGAGAACCAGTTTTCTTTTACAAACAGGACGTGGCCACGAGGCCCTGGCAGGAATAAATAACACACACACAACTGTGCACACACAAGAACCACAATACAACTATACACAGACACAAATACACCAAACAACACACAGCGAGTGTAAATATAGGAAGACTACAGAGGGCAGAGAAGTGTGTCAGTGTATGATGGATATGAAATATCACATCAGTTTTGCAACTGAAATGAATGCAGTTTGTTTTCCAGGAGCTGAGGCGGAGGTGGGGGTTGTAGAAGGACTGCTCTACTGAAGTGAGGCTGAGCTGAAGAGTGGATGCTGCAGATTGGGGAGAGGGGCCAACCGAGTACAAAACAGTGTCATCTGCATACAGATGGATCTGGGAGCTGCCAGCAGCTTTAGCTGTGTCAGTGATGTAAACAGAGAAAAGGATGGGGCCTAGGATAGAGCCTTGAGGCACACCTTTGTAAATGATGAGTGGCTCTGATGTTTTCTGTTTTCAGAAGGTAGCTAGCAAACCTGTCCCAGCAGGAGGTGGACAGACCAATACTGGAGAGCCTACGTAGGACGATCCTGTGGTCAACCGAGTCCAAGGCCTTGGCGAGGTCATGAAGGTGTCCAACGCTGTGATGACATCATCAAGGACCTTCATGGTGGCTGGGATACATCCACGTCCAGGCCAAAATCCAGACTGAAGATCAGACAAAATGTGATGTGAGTCAAGGAAGAGGTTTAGTTGTTTGTGCAGCAGCTTCTCCAGGAGCTTGGCTAAACTCGGCAGCAGTTTGGATCAGTGCCAGAACCGCCTTTGAAGAAACATCATGGCTGATTTCCAGTCAGAGGGAAGGTGGAGTACTGTAGGGACATGTTAAACAGACTGGGACAGGCCTGTGATAATATGAGCAGCTGCTTTCAGGAACATGGGCTGAAGACCATCAAGGCTCAGTGAGCTCATCCTGCACTGAGATGGAGAGAGCTGTGAAGGACAAACGACTATTGCTCCATGGAGAAGGCTGCATCTGAAGCACCAGTAGCTCAGTCGGTAGAGACGCTTGCCCACTAACCTGCAAGTCGACAGTTCAAGTCCCACTCCCAGCACTGTTGTTGTGTCCTTGGGCAAGACACTGACCCACCTTACCTTTATGAATGTGTTTGTGGTCGGAGCGGCCGCAGGCGCACGATGGCAGCCACACTTCCACCACCGAGTGTGACTGAGAGTGAAAGAATCATGCATCAAACTGTAAAGTGCCTTTGAGTGTCTGGAAAAGCGCTGTATAAAACTAAAGACTTATTATTATAAGATCTAAAGAAGCTGTGATGGCCCCACCTGCTGAAACCAAATCTGGCTCTGACACAGAGAAAGCTTGGGTTGCATTAATAAAGTGATGGTTGAGAAGAGAACCATGAGATTTATCAGTAATAACAATGTCATTAAATACCACAGAGACTGGGAACAGAGGAGGTCAATTTATTCTTCAAGATCTTCACTGTTTTCCAGAACTTCCTTGCTCCATGTCCCACAGGAGCGTCCCAGTCCAGGAGGACAGCAGTAAGTCCAGGACTCAGGACGGTTTATGGAAATGTTTGCTGCTAATGTCTCAGTCCCCTCAGTCAGAGGACATTAGCAAAGAGTTGCTCCTGTTATCTCAGTCTGGAACAGCTCCTGTTGAAAACGTTTGTGAAGGGGCGGGACTTTCAGTGGGATACTGGGAGGTGATTGGATAAAGCTCCCACTTTGTCACTAAAGAACAAACCACTGTGACAGTAAAACAACACAATAACGATGTTGTTAGAAGAATTTTTGTAAATGTAGAGCAGTATGACTTAGGTTTTTCTGCGTCCCCATGTTAACAAATATCACTCCATCGAGTGTGACTGAAACAATAATGCACCAAACTGTAAAGCAACGCTGAGCGTCTAGAAAAGTGCTGAATAAAACTAATGCATTATTATTATTATTATTATTATTATTATTATTATTGTTATTATTATTATTATTATTTTATTATTATTAAAAGTGTTTGTCGCCTCAGGTCCAGACACAAACAGATCAGTGAGAGCAGGACAAGAAGGATTTCATGAATTTGTGAACTCACAAATTTCACGACAATCCAGCCTCTGTGCAAGGTTAGCAACTACAACTACTGTAGTTTACAGAGTAATAAACCTTTACCCATGTGTGCTCCTGCACCGACCGCAGCAGCTCTGACTGAGAGGGACGTCTGAGGACAGGGGACGTCCCGGGACAGTTTAGTTTGGGCCTGTTCCTGTAAAGCCCTCTGAGGAAACTGTTGTTGTGATATTGATCTAATGAAATAAAATTCAGCTGAACTCTGGTCCATGGTGAGACAAAAGTGTTGTCCTTTACCCCCTCCCCTGCTACAACAGTCAGATTAGTTTACTGAGCTGAGTTTGACACCGCAGAGTTTCACAGCCGCCTTGGTCACACCTCTATTTCTGTACATTACAGAGTTTTTATCAACGGTCACTTCCTCATTTCTCACTCTGCTGCGAATACTTCAGACTGTCACAGACCTGGTTTAGTCCTGGTTTAGACCTGGTTTAGTCCTGGTTTAGTCCTGGTTTAATCCTGATCTCTCTTCTGTGGACCCAGTGAAGATGAAGACGTTTCTTCTGTGTGAGTAAGACTTTTGTCAAATGCTAACGTTTTTAGCATAAGTCTATGAGATTTTGCATGGTGCTCTTTAGCCTGATGCTAGTGTCAGACGGAGAACAGTGAGGTGACTTTGGAGCAGGCCTCACCCTGAGGTCAGAGGTCACTTGTTGTCCTGTGATTATCAGTTCAATAAGAACAAAACGTTTGTGCTTCTGTCACATGACAGTGGGCCTCATTCCAGAAAGTTGTGTTCAGAAGCAGAGGAGCTGTTGTAGAGCCGTGGGCTACAGTTCAGGAGTAATGTAGTCGTGTAAACAGAGGCTGCTCACAGCTCACAGTCTGACGTCTGTTTCAGGATTAAACCTGAGCCTCATTTAGAAAAGGCTGCGTACACTGAGGAAGGGCGGGGCCAACAAAAATACTCATTTATAAAATCCTGCACACACTTCCAGCAATTTCTCTGTTAACAAACCCACCTGGGGTAGAAACATGTGCATGTAAACCCACCTCAGGCCACGCCCTCTCCGCGCCTCAGGCCACGCCCTCTCCGCGCCTCAGGCCACGCCCTCTCCGCGCCTCAGGCCACGCCCTCTCCGCGCCTGGTATCCACCAAAGACAGACAAAGTGACTTATGAATGAGATTGTCCTGAACATGAGACGCTACACACACAGACACCACTTTCACTGACCCCTCCCTTTACACACACACCACTCTCACTGACCCCTCCCTTTACACACACACCACTCTCACTGACCCCTCCCTTTACACACACACCACTCTGACTGACCCCTCCCTTTACACACACACCACTCTCACTGACCCCTCCCTTTATACACACACCACTCTCACTGACCCCTCCCTTTATACACACACCACTCTGACTGACCTCTCCCTTTATACACAAACCACTCTCACTGACCCCTCCCTTTATACACACACCACTCTGACTGACCCCTCCCTTTACACACACACCACTCTCACTGACCCCTCCCTTTATACACACGCCACTCTCACTGACCCCTCCCTTTACACACACACCACTCTCACTGACCCCTCCCTTTATACACACACCACTCTCACTGACCCCTCCCTTTATACACACACCACTCTGACTGACTTCTCCCTTTATACACAAACCACTCTCACTGACCCCTCCCTTTATACACACACCACTCTGACTGACCCCTCTCTTTACACACACGCCACTCTCACTGACCCCTCCCTTTACACACACACCTCTCTCACTGACCCCTCCCTTTACACACACACCACTCTGACTGACTTCTCCCTTTATACACAAACCACTCTCACTGACCCCTCCCTTTACACACACACCACTCTCACTGACCCCTCCCTTTATACACACGCCACTCTCACTGACCCCTCCCTTTACACACACACCTCTCTCACTGACCCCTCCCTTTACACACACACCACTCTCACTGACCCCTCCCTTTATACACACACCACTCTCACTGACCCCTCCCTTTATACACACACCACTCTGACTGACTTCTCCCTTTATACACAAACCACTCTCACTGACCTCTCCCTTTACACACACGCCACTCTCACTGACCCCTCCTGTTGGAGCTGGTTAATCCAACTATATAATACTAAAACAAGAAGAAACACAGACACGTTAAATGGTTTACTTGCAAGGAGAGCAGACAGAGACAAAGACCCAGTGACATGCACCGGGGACATTCCCTCCATGTGCTCTGGGCTCCCTGGTGCTCTCATGCTTTTATTGAACATCACGCCCCTGGTTACATGCACCGTCTCTGTCCGATAAGGGAATTGGGGAACTAGGACAGAGACAGTCATCAACTCTACATATGATAATTTAACATAACAACGCTGGTTATCAGTTCTGAGGCCGCACTTTCTTATCCAGTTGGTCACTCTTCTGCGGCCATGCCATGCTTAATCTATACGGTCAGTATAGATTAAGCAGTCAGTCGTGCGTCAGCATTATCTACTGGAACACTCTGTAACTCAGCACATGATTAATACATTCATAACACACATATTGTACTTAGGATTTATGAGACATATAAAAGTAGATAACTTATATACACATTTCTCTAACATTTCCCTCCTGTTTATCAACTTTTATTTTATCATCTCATAACCACTTCTAGTAGATTTTTAGTTACGGAATCATTGTGTTTTACACTCAGAGGGGTGTTTAGACATTGTTTTCATTGAAAAGTTCTGCTAACTGCTCATGAACGTCCTCGGGCCCCTCTTCTACTGTCAGCAAAGGCATCTGCTCCACATGTGGTGTAGGAGCGATGGCAGTAGTAATTAACCTGTTCACTAATCCTCTAATGCAGGGAATACAACAACATCCACACAATGTGAGCACTGCAATAAACACTGCTATTGATACCAGTGCACTCGAAACTAGGCCCTTCCATTGTCCGAAGTAATTCATCCAACCATCCCACATAGAACGATCTATTCCAGATTGATCTTTCATGCGTTTATTCATTGTGCGCAGCCCCTCCAGGGCTCTGGTCAAGGTACCATGTGGAGCCGTGTTGTTAGGGATGAAAGTACAACACTGATCTCCAAACATGGCGCACACCGAGCCTTTTTCAGCCAACAGCATGTCTAGAGCAATTCTGTTCTGGAAAGCCATTAGGGATGTCGCAGCCAGCTGTTCATGAACAGCTCTCAGAGCGTTTTCCGTGTAGTTTCCTAGTTTCTGCACATTGTAATGGATGTAGTTTATTCTATCTACATTCTTATTAGGAGTGATGGGTATTATGGCACTTATTATAGGTATGTTTTCGAAACCTGTTGCAATTTGGTCTGCCAATTTATATTCATCTGGGACACCCCGAGGAACGCCTATAGCATCAATATATGTTGGGTCATCTGCCAAATGTATTGCTGCATAGATATCCGCTACTACTTCCTGATCTTCCTCATTGCCATCTTCCTCATCGTACCCCAACTCTTTCTGCAACTTGTCTAGTCATTCTGTTTTCTCTCTCTCTGATATCTCTTTGTCTCTCTTCAGCTTTCTGCATTCTGCTTGCCTATGGCCTAGTTTTCCACAATACCAACATTCAAGGTCCTTATCTTCTGATCCCCACTCATTGCTTGTTTGGCCTTTTCCTCGTCCTCTGCCTGCGCTCTTACTTACTCCTTCCATGTAGTAAACTTGTGCTTCACCTTCTTCAGAGGTGAGCACCAGGGCTGCACTTTCTCTTGCCTTTTAATTCGGTTAGTCCTTGTTTTCTCATTTTCCCTTCATTTCCCTTACATTTTGCATGTATTTTTTCTTGTAGTTGCGCCAGCTCTATTGTGCTGAGTTTACCATTGAAGTTATATTTTTCTATCCATTTGCGGAGATATTTATTTAATTTAGGGTCATGGTTTTGTACTACTTTATAATCTTTATGTTTTAGTTGTTCCGGGTCGGCCGCCCTTTTTTCCTGGTTGTTTCCCATTTTTATAATTTAGTTCCTCCTGGCGGGACCTAAGGTCCCTCTAAAGAGGAAAAGATTTCAGTCAGACAGTGACAATAGTTAATACAGTATTTCTCAGGCTTCTACCTGCGGTCAGGCGGAGAAATCTTGTCTAGCACATCTGTATTACTTCACTGTATTTTTCTGACTGTTTTACATGAACTGTTTTCACCGTTGCAGTTCCTTTCACGCTCACATGCATGGCCTGTGTCTACTTATCCGTTTTTTTTTTTTGTTTTTTTTTTAAAATGTGATATTTTAGTAGACCAACATTTACTGATCTGCCGTCGGAGGGTGGTTCAGCCCTTTTTTTGCATTTACCAACTACTAGTAACCTCGAGTTACTTGTTGGATGACTTCTCTGTTACCCTGCCAGAGCCTAGGATGCCACAGGTTTCTTTTCTACTGCGCGTCGCGTCTTTTCTCCCATTCACACTCACATTCAGTCTACAACGGTTACTCACTCTTTGCGTGTCTGTCTTTCTCCTTCGGATTCTCGTCAGCCGTCAGACTCCAGTCGACAACGAAGAGCCAGCCGGTCAAACGGTATTTGTGCAGCGGCCGCTGTCTTCCTGGGTCTCAGTTGCCCTCCGGAGTCCTCAGGCGTCTTGAGATCCGGCTCGAAGGACCAATTGTTGGAGCTGGTTAATCCAACTATATAATACTAAAACAAGAAGAAACACAGACACGTTAAATGGTTTACTTGCAAGGAGAGCAGACAGAGACAAAGACCCAGTGACATGCACCGGGGACATTCCCTCCATGTGCTCTGGGCTCCCTGGTGCTCTCTCATGCTTTTATTAAACATCACGCCCCTGGTTACATGCACCGTCTCTGTCCGATAAGGGAACTGGGGAACTAGGACAGAGACAGTCATCAACTCTACATATGATAATTTAACATAACAACGCTGGTTATCAGTTCTGAGGCCACACTTTCTTATCCAGTTGGTCATTCTTCTGCGGCCATGCCATGCTTAATCTATACGGTCAGTATAGATTAAGCAGTCAGTCGTGCATCAGCATTATCTACTGGAACACTCTGTAACTCAGCACATGATTAATACATTCATAACACACATATTGTACTTAGGATTTATGAGACATATAAAAGTAGATAACTTATATACACATTTCTCTAACACCTCCCTTTACACACACACCACTCTCACTGACCCCTCCCTTTACACACACACCACTCTGACTGACCCCTCCCTTTACACACACACCACTCTCACTGACCCCTCCCTTTATACACACACCACTCTGAATGACCTCTCCCTTTATACACAAACCACTCTGACTGACCCCTCCCTTTACACACACGCCACTCTGACTGACCCCTCCCTTTACACACACGCCACTCTCACTGAACCCTCCCTTTACACACACGCCACTCTCTCTGCCCCCTCTCTTTACACACACGCCACTCTCACTGACCCCTCCCTTTACACACACGCCACTCTCACTGACCCCTCCCTTTATACACACACAACTCTCACTGACCTCTCCCTTTACACACACACCACTCTCTCTGCCCCTTCCATTTACACACACACCACTCTCTCTGCCCCTTCCCTTTACACACACACCACTCTCACTGACCCCTCCCTTTACACACACACCACTCTCACTGACCCTTCCCTTTACACACACACCACCCTCACTGACCCCTCCCTTTACACACAGACCACTCTCTTTTGCCCCTCCCTTTACACACACACCACTCTCACTTGCCCCTCCCTTTACACACACACCACTCTCACTGACCCCTCCCTTTACACACACACCACTCTCACTGACCCCTCCCTTTACACACACACCACTCTCACTGACCCCTCCCTTTACACACACACCACTCTCACTGACCCATCCCTTTATACACACACCACTCTGACTGACCCCTCCCTTTACACACACACCACTCTCACTGACCCCTCCCTTTATACACACACCACTCTGACTGACCCCTCCCTTTACACACACACCACCCTGACTGACCCCTCCCTTTATACACACACCGCTCTCACTGACCCCTCCCTTTACACACACACCGCTCTCACTGACCCCTCCCTTTACACACACACCGCTCTCACTGACCCCTCCCTTTACACACACACCGCTCTCACTGACCCCTCCCTTTACACACACACCGCTCTCACTGACCCCTCCCTTTACACACACACCGCTCTCACTGACCCCTCCCTTTACACACACACCGCTCTCACTGACCCCTCCCTTTACACACACACCACTCTGACTGACCCTTCCCTTTACACACACACCACTCTGACTGACCCTTCCCTTTACACACACACCACCCTCACTGACCCCTCCCTTTACACACACACCACTCTCACTGACCCCTCCCTTTACACACACACACCACTCTCACTGACCCCTCCCTTTACACCTACACCACTCTCACTGACCCCTCCCTTTACACACACACCACTCTCACTGACCCCTCCCTTTACACACACACCACTCTCACTGACCCCTCCCTTTACACACACACACCACTCTCACTGACTCCTCCCTTTACACACACACCACTCTTACTGACCCCTCCCTTTACACACACACCACTCTTACTGACCCCTCCCTTTACACACACACCACTCTTACTGACCCCTCCCTTTACACACACACCACTCTTACTGACCCCTCCCTTTACACACACACCACTCTTACTGACCCCTCCCTTTACACACACACCACTCTCACTGACCCCTCCCTTTACACACACACCACTCTCTCCCCCCTCTCTTTACACACACACCACTCTGACTGACCCCTCCCTTTACACACACACACACCACTCTCACTGACTCCTCCCTTTACACACACACCACTCTTACTGACCCCTCCCTTTACACACACACCACTCTCACTGACCCCTCCCTTTATACACACACCACTCTGACTGACCCCTCCCTTTACACACACACCACTCTGACTGACCCCTCCCTTTACACACACACCACTCTCACTGACCCCTCCCTTTACACACACACCACTCTCACTGACCCCTCCCTTTAAAAATACAACAAAGGCAGTTTAACTCCCAAAATTATTATTATTGTGATGCCCAAAGCAAACAAAATACGACCTGACCAAGAACTGCTTACAGGTCTTTTAATGCATGTTAGATCTTAATTTATAGCAGTGGTGTCAAACTCAGTTCATGGTTCGGGCCGGGTCATAGGTCACGGGCCGAACATGACATAAAGAAATGATAGTATAAAAGTGTTCTTTTAAATTGTTTCATTTTTATAGTTATTTTTGGACAAAGGGCACTGTGTAATATGCTTTGCAGATTTCATTCATTCATTTCATTAAAAATGGTATTTATATTTTACCATAACAAACCTATCAGGTGCTGATATAATACTGTCTCACTTTTTAAAATTTGATGACAGCAGCTTGTGTCAAAAACATTTTTAGTGCAGCCCTGCTCAAGGCCAGAAGGCCACAAGCATCCAATAAATCCAATACTAATAACAGTATTAAAACACGTTTTATTCCTAGTCTTGTTGCTGAATTGTGGACAGTTAACCTATTTTGTTGTAAAATGCTCAGTCCTGCTTTTTTTTTTAGTAAGCATTTCACATTTGTTGTCTTCTTCACACATTTGAGACATGTTGCTATCAAAAATGAGCATTTATTTTTTATGAAGTGGTAATATATTTTTATCTTGTGACTATAATGTTTAATTTGCTTCTACCACTGCATTCTATAATTTTTATACACAGTGTCCCAACATTTAGTTTGAGTCTGTTATAGTTGTGTGAAGACAAGGGGACACAGAACTGTCCTCTGTCCAGAGCTGATCAGTGCTGTGTCCTCTGTGAGCTCACAGCAGCTTCACTTTGTGACTTTGCTTTATTAAACACCCAGCTCTGCTGTAAGACCAGACCTTTACCTTCTGTGGAGATCAGCTGAGGTAAACAAAACAAAAGGACACCAAAACACTACAATGCAATACAAAAACCCAAACATTATGTTGCCTGTGCTACATAGACCCCCCCTCCATCCGGAAGCTACCAGGGGTCAAATATCATAATATTGTTTAAGATTAACTACATTTACAGTATCCTGCTTACCAGGTGAGTTAACCCAACTTACTGTATAGTTTAAAGGCCCTAGCCTCTTAACAATGGTAGCCGGCCCTTCCGATTTTGGTGCCAAATTGGCTGAGAACTGGTCTGTTGCTTTGGAGAGAGGATGGACACGCACCCGGACCCACCTTGCTTAAAATGCACCTCTTTTCGGCGGGCATTATAGTACCTAGCTTGTCTGGCTTGGCGACCTCCTACTCTCCTTTTTACCTCCTCAGCCAGCTCGTGCTGCCTTTCCACCAGGTCATAGGTAGGCTGCTGGTCTGGTCTTGGAGGTCTGTGGATAAGACGTTCCAACGGTCCTTTAAGCAGTCGTCCCAGGGCTAGCTCAGCAGGAGTTTTTCCTGTAGTTTCCTGTCGGGCTGTGGTTATGGCAAACCTGAACTCAGGTAGCCACTGATCCCACGCAGCATGATCCTGCCCCACAAAGGAGGAAATCATCATTTTGATTGTCCTACTGAACCGTTCAGTGAGACTTGTTTGTGGATGATAGCTAGTAGTGAGCTTCTGGACCACCCCTGCAAGTCTTACACAGCTCTCTTAAAAGAGTTGCCATAAACTGTGGGCCTCTATCACCCATTTAGAATAGTAATCGACTATGACTAGGAGGTATTCATTTGCTTTCTTGCTTTTAGGGAACGGGCCCATGAGATCAACTCCAAGCATTTCACCAGGAGCTTGAACTTCGGTACTCTGCAGGAAACCGGAGGGCTTAGTGTTGCCAGCCTTATACTGCTGGCAGAACTTACAGGACTTTGTATGTTCCCATACGTCCTTCCAGACACTAGGCCACCAGGCCACTTCAAGGACCCGCAGTAATGTCTCAAGTTGCCCGAGGTGACCCCCCAAGGGGTTATCATGGAAATACCTAAGGAACTCAGGTATAAGCGACTGTGGCACCACTAGTTGGTGCTTTTCCCCCTGATCCCGTAGTGGAACCCTATGATACAGGACACCCTGGTGGTCGACAAAGCCAATACGTTGTAGGTTTGAGGGAGACTTCCCACACTCACATTTAAGCTCCGAGACTTTTTGGTCTTCCTTTTGTGCCTGGGAAATCTCCGCCATTGTGACAGGAAGGTCGGAATAGCTCCTGGAAGCCACTGCTAGGCAATGAGTTGATGCAACCAGGAGTGGTTCACAGGCTTGCGACAGGGCATCAGGTGCTGCATTGAGACACCGTTTCCTGTAATATACCTTAAATATGAACTGCTGTAGTCAAAGTGTCCATCTTGTGAGGTGAGAGGACGTCTTTGGACAGTTGAAGGCCCATGACAAGGCAGCATGGTCAGTATAGACATCAAACTCCATCCCTTCCAAAAAATGTCTCCATTTCTCCACCGCCCTCACAACAGCCAGACATTCCTTCTCTGATATAGAGTAATTTCTCTCAGCTCCTCGAAGCCCTCATGAGGCATAGGCAATCACGCGTTCACCTTCTGGAAAGACTTGGGAGAGAATAGCACCAAGTCCCACCTCACTGGCATCAGTGTGGACTTGGAAAAGGTAAGTGTGGATTTGGTTGAGCTAACACGGGGATTTTTCAGTGCTTCCTTCAGGGCATCCATGCTTGCTTGGCACTCCTCGGTCCACTTCCACTCGACCCCTTTCCTTGTTAACTGGTTCAAAGGTGCTGCCAGTTCAGCAAAATGCTGGTATGAACTTATGATACCATCCTGCTAGCCCAAGAAACCTCTGGAGTGCTTTGACATCTTGGGGAGAAGGAAAGTCAGCAACGGTTTGTGTCTTAGATGGATCCACCGCTACTCCTTTCGTTGTAACAATGTGCCCCAGAAACTTAAGCTCACGTTTAAAAAGTGACACTTTTTCATGTTGAGGCTGAGGTTGGGTAATTTTCTGAACACTGCGTTCAAGTCCTGGAGGTGCTGCTCATGGGAATGGGAGTACACAATAATGTCATCAGTATAGACGAAACAGTTCTTTCCCCTGAGTTGCCCTAGAACTTTCTCCATTAAACGTTGAAAAGTGGCGGCGGTGTTCAAGGGATGTAATAAAAGCTGTTTTTGCCTTACTTCCTTCATCCATGGCTATTTGCCAATAGCCTGATTGCAAGTCTAAAGCACTGAACCATGACGCATTATCCAGTGACTCCAGGATGTTGTGTATAATTGGCACTGGATAAGCCTCAGGGAGAGTTTTGGCATTAACCTTCCGGTAGTCCACACAAAACCGGTCACAACCATCAGGATGATCCACCATCACAACAGGAGAAGCCCAAGCAGACTGGGAAGGCTCAATGATGTCATCTTTCAGCATCTTCTCCACATGCTCCTCAATTACTTTTTTCTTAAAATGGGAAATATGGTAGGCTTTAGTCCTGACAGGTACCTCATCCTGTGTGTGTAATAGTGTGTTTTTCGACAGATGTCTTCCCCAGGTAACGGATGGCCATCTTTCCATCAGCTGCTGCAACTCCTCTGGACAATCAGTGTCATAGGAGGATGGATCTCCAGTGTGTCCTGTTGAGGCCCAACATACAGCCCTGGTCGCGCAGCGTAATAAAGGTTCACTGTGGCCTGGGTCCTGTTCTACTGCCCCGTCTGGACAGACTGTTGCAGGAATGGATAGGTGTAACGAGAGCCATTCTTCAGGCCATAAATCCTCTTTGCTAAGTTCACAATGACTCCAGCCTCAGTAAGAAAGTCTAGCCCAATAATAACTGGGAAAGCCAGGTGGCAATCTTCCATTATGTGGGTGTCAGGATTCCACCGCTGACCGTGCCAGTCGACCGAGAGCTTGTGCTTACCCAATGCAGGATGGGCGTACCATCAGCCTTAACAAACCTTTGTTCATCGGCTGGGAAAAGTGGCTCTTGTTTATGTTGTATTTGCTTCCACAGGCTCTCGCGCATTAAGGTGTAGGTACTACCAGTGTCCACAACCGCAATTCCTTGAACCCCTCTTACAGCAATGGGCACCAGGAGTAGCTCAGGCTTGCTGTGTTTGTTCCCATGGGGTTGGACAATAGAGACACCAGCAGTTGACTTTGATGGTGATTTTTTTATCCATGGCTCTGCGTCCCGGCTTGTCTACAGAGGCGTGAACCTTTTGCCAATATTCCTTGGCTCCAGCACAATCTTTCTCCACCACTGACCTCACCTTCACCATCTCGGCTACAGTTGTAACTGTTCCTCGGAGACAGCCAGCAATCTTGGGGTTAATGTTAGTGAGGATCCGTCGGACCATTTCTTCCTCCGACATATCCCGCTTCCACTTCAGGCATAGGGCTCGATAGTCATAAGCAAAGTCCCTCAGACACTGCTCTGGCTTTTGCACCATAGCTCTCAGTTTCTCCTCCACTTCACTCATATAGTCTGTGGGTAGAAATGCAGACATGAATGCATTTTTAAATGAACCCCAGTCCCGGAACTGGGACATGGCAGCCTTCCACCAACTAAGGGCTGGCCCCTTTAAAACTGTGGATAGTGTCCCTATAAGTTCATGGTTGGAGAGGGATCTCATTTCCAAAAAGTTTTCACACTGCTCAATAAAATTTAGGGCATCAGAATATTCGCTACTTGGACCAAAGGTGGGAAATTCCAGGCGCACTGGAGGTTTGGAGTAGTAGGGAGATGCACCAGCCAGACTAAAGGATGGAGAACTAGGTGATATAGGGCTAGCCTCAGTAGAGACAGCCACAGTCCGACACCCTATAGGTGTGCTAGTTGGTCTCATCTTGCTTAGCTCCTTTTTCCAAATTTCATCACGCCGCAAGAGGCAATTAACTACACTCCTTTCAAGCTTCGCTTGCTCAGAGGTAAAGTGTTTTTCCAGCCGTTCTAAACTGACATCAACATATTGTCTAAAACTGGTCTCTCTGTTCAGAGAGCTAGTCACAGAATCCCTAAAATCCATTTCCATCTTAACTAACTGTTCTTTTACTGTGACTACAGTACTCATCAACTCCGTAACCTGAGGACCTAAAACATGTTGTGCTGGCCTTCATCACAACGCGAAGACAAGAGTTCTTTTCACTGATGTTTAATGAGCACCCACAATTCACCTTAGAACTAACAAACAAAACACAAAACAACATAATATTAGACACGATACAAACATAATATAACCAAGAATTTACAAACATAACACATACCACTTTGGCCTGCTTGTGATCAAAAGGCTGGTGAATTTTCCATCTCTTCCGCAGGTAGAGATCTTCTTTGACAAATTCTCCTGGTGGTGTTGCAATTACTGTGGATTTCATTGTCAAAATATGGTTTGGAGTTAATGGCTCTGGGCCTACAGGGTCATTGTTGCTTAGCATAGTTGTAGTAGTTAGCATAGTGGTCGACTATTCACTATAGCCATAGCTTCATACATGAATGTTCTCAATGATGATGTGTCTAACCTTGGGTCAGATTGATCGAGGATGGATCTTAGAACATTTCTTATTGTCCAAATCTGCCTCTCCCAGACACCGCCCATGTGGCTGGAAAAAGGTGGATTGACAACAAAACTGCAGCCCAGCTCTTTTACCTTGTCTTTACTCGCTTGTGCTAAGTTCAACAACTCATTCTTTGCACCCATAAAATTAGTGCCTTGGTCACAATGCAGTTGTCGTACATTGCCACGTATCGCCATGAAGTAACGGAGCGCGTTGAGAAAACAGTCAGTACTGAGATCATCCAGCACCTCTGTGGATAGCTCTTGAACACATGCACGTAAACAAAAGTCCATACCTCTTTACTTCTTTCCTTCCTTCCTTTACACAGAATGGCCCGAAGCAGTCCATACCACTGTAAGTAAATGGAGGAGTAGCTTCCATTCTCCCTGACGGCAGGTCAGCCATCTTTTGTTCTTGACTGCATTTCCGGTATGTTCTGCATTTAACACAGTTATAAATGAAGGATGAAACTTCACTGCTACAGCCAATAATCCAAATTCCATTGGCACGGATCTTGTTAACAGTCATGCCACGACCTTGATGATGAATTCTTTCATGAAAGTGTTTAATGAGTAGACGTGATATATGATGGCCCTTTGGGAGAATGGCTGGATGTTTAACATGGGGATGGAGAGACATCCAGTCAGTCTTTCATTTCATTTATTTCAGACAAATGGCACCCAACAAAAAATGATCACATATAAATTCCAAATTAAAATGAAAAAAAAAATCAACTGTTAAGCCATGTCTGAAAAGGAGTAGGATGAAGCATCAGCTTATTAGTTTCTACCCCCACAGATCCGGTCCGGACATAATTAACAAAACCAATTACTGTATAATAGAAACAAACAAAAAAAAACAACAACAACTTTGTAATGCAAACATACATATGCAGACTTTATACACTATACCATTATACCACTATATACCACTTAAATACCAACATATAAATATATTAAAAAAAAAATTGTCCTCTCGCCCTCCGCGGGCGGTTTCATCCATTCAAGCTCGGGTCCTCTACCAGAGGCCTGGGAGCTTGAGGGTTCTGTGCAGTATCTTTGCTGTTCCTAGGACTGCGCTCTTCTGGACTGAGATGTCTGATGTTTTTCCTGGGATCTGCTGTAGCCACTCTTCCAGTTTGGGGGTTACTGCCCCGAGTGCTCCGATGACCACGGGCACCACTGTTGCCTTCACTTTCCAGGCCTTCTCAAGTTCTTCTTTGAGGCCTTGGTACTTCTCCAGTTTCTTGTGTTCCTTTTTCCTGATGTTACAATCGCTTGGTATTGCGATGTCAACCACAACGGCTTTCCTCTGCAGTTTGTCCATCACCACAATGTCCGGTTGGTTCGCCACTACCATTTTGTCTGTCTGGATCTGGAAGTCCCACAGGATCTTAGCTCGGTCATTCTCTATCACCTTTGGAGGCCTTTCCCATCTTGACCTCGGGACTTCCAGACTGTACTCTGCACAGATGTTCCGGTACACTATCCTCTGCACAGATGTTCCTGTACACTATCCTCTGCACAGATGTTCCTGTACACTAGTACAGTTCTGTGCTGGATTGTCTCAGGTCTGCACCTGGGCTCTTGTCTTGTGTAGATCTGGGCCTCTCTGCTGCTCCTGCTCCTGTGCAGCCATGATCAGTGCCTCTGTGCTGTCCTTCAGTCCAGCCCTTTCTAGCCATTGGTAGGATTTCTCGATGTCAGCCACTTCAGTTATCTGTCGATGGTACATCCCATGTAGGGGCTTTTCCTCCCATGATGGTTCCTCCAGCACCTCGTCCTCTGTTTTCCACCACCTGAGACATTCACTGAGAACTTCATCTGTTGAGGCCATCTTCCTGATGTATTCAAGGATCTTGGATGTTTCATCCTGGACAGTGGTTCTGACTCTCACCAGTCCTCTGCCTCCTTCCTTGTGCTTAGTGTACAGTCTCAGGGCTGGATTTTGGGGTGGAACCCTCCATGCATGGTCAGGAGTTTCCATGTTTTCACATCTGTGGTCTGAATCTCTTCCTTTGGCCAACTTATTATTCCCGCAGGGTATCTGATGACCGGCAGGGCATAGCTGTTGATTGCCCGGACTTTGTTCTTGCCATTGAGCTGACTCCTTAGGACTTGCCTTACTCGTTGGAGGTATTTGGCTGTGGCTGCTTTTCTTGTGGCCTGGTCCAGGTTGCCATTTGCTTGTTGGATTCCACGGTACTTGTAGCTGTCCTCAGTGTCTGCTATTCTGCCGTCTGGGAGTGGGACCCCTACTGTATGGACTACCTTCCCTCTCTTTGTCACCATCCGCCCACACTTCTCAAGTCCGAATGACATTCCGATGTCATTGCTGTAGATCCTGGTTGTGTGGATCAGTGAGTCAATGTCTCTCTCGCTCTTGGCGTACAGTTTGATATCATCCATGTAGAGGAGGTGACTGATGGTGGCCCCGTTCCTGAGTCGGTACCCATAGCCAGTCTTGGTGATTATCTGGCTGAGGGGGTTCAGACCTATGCAGAACAGCAGCGGGGACAGAGCATCTCCTTGGTATATCCCACATTTGATGGACACTTGTGCAATTGGCTTGCAGTTGGCCTCAAGGGTGGTCTTCCACTGCCTCATCGAGTTTGCAATGAAGGCTCTTAGAGTCCTGTTGATGTTATACATCTCCAAGCATTCCATGATCCATGTGTGTGGCATTGAGTCACAGGCTTTCTTGTAATCAATCCAGGCGGTGCACAGATTAGTGTGTCTGGCTTTGCAATCCTGAGCGACTGTTCTATCTACGAGCAGCTGGTGTTTAGCTCCTCTGGTGTTTTTACCAATGCCCTTCTGTGCTGTGCTCATGTATTGATCCATGTGCCCACTTATCTTAGCCGCTCTGATGCCTGACATGAGCTTCCATGTGGTGGGGAGACAGGTTATTGGTTGATAGATGTGGCCGTTCCCTTCAGGGGATCCTTCTGGATCAGGATTGTCCGGCTTTCAGTGAGCCATTCAGGGTGGGTCCCATCCTTTAGCAGCTGGTTCATTTGTGCTGCCAGGCGCTCATGGAGTGAAGTTAGCTTTTTCAGCCAGTAGGTGTGGATCATGTCAGGCCCTGGTGCTGTCCAGTTTTTCATACCTGAGACTCTTTGTTGGAGATATATATATATATATATATATATATATATATATGGCGAATAAACCGGCTGTTCTCAACTCAACCAGCTAAAGTGTACTCTCAGTGGCAAGGTAATAACAACAGAGCAGACCCACCAAGGCTGGAGACTGAACAATACTGGAAAGGCATCACACAACAACAACAGTCCACAGTGGCTGGAGGATCAAAGAGCAGACCACAGCAACCTCCCTGAACAAGAACCAGTAACCATCACAGTGGCAGACATCCAACAAAGAGTCTCAGGTATGAAAAACTGGACAGCACCAGGGCCTGACATGATCCACACCTACTGGCTGAAAAAGCTAACTTCACTCCATGAGCGCCTGGCAGCACAAATGAACCAGCTGCTAAAGGATGGGACCCACCCTTAATGGCTCACTGAAGGCCGGACAATCCTGATCCAGAAGGATCCCCTGAAGGGAACGGCCCCATCCAACTATCGACCAATAACCTGTCTCCCCACCACATGGAAGCTCATGTCAGGCATCATAGCGGCTAAGATAAGTGGGCACATGGATCAATACATGAGCACAGCACAGAAGGGCATTGGTAAAAACACCAGAGGAGCTAAACACCAGCTGCTCGTAGATAGAACAGTCGCTCAGGATTGCAAAGCCAGACACACTAATCTGTGCACCACCTGGATTGATTACAAGAAAGCCTCTGACTCAATGCCACACACATGGATCATGGAATGCTTGGAGATGTATAACATCAACAGGACTCTAAGAGCCTTCATTGTAAACTCGATGAGGCAGTGGAAGACCACCCTTGAGGCCAACTGCAAGCCAATTGCACAAGTGTCCATCAAATGTGGGATATACCAAGGAGATGCTCTGTCCCCGCTGCTGTTCTGCATAGGTCTGAACCCCCTCAGCCAGATAATCACCAAGACTGGCTATGGGTACCGACTCAGGAACGGGGCCACCATCAGTCACCTCCTCTACATGGATGATATCAAGCTGTACGCCAAGAGCGAGAGAGACATTGACTCACTGATCCACACAACCAGGATCTACAGCAATGACATCGGAATGTCATTCGGACTTGAGAAGTGCGGGCAGATGGTGACAAAGAGAGGGAAGGTAGTCCATACAGTAGGGGTCCCACTCCCAGACGGCAGAATAGCAGACATTGAGGACAGCTACAAGTACCTTGGAATCCAACAAGCAAATGGCAACCTGGACCAGGCCACAAGAAAAGCAGCCACAGCCAAATACCTCCAACGAGTGAGGCAAGTCCTAAGGAGTCAGCTCAATGGCAAGAACAAAGTCCGGGCAATCAACAGCTATGCCCTGCCGGTCATCAGATACCCTGCGGGAATAATAAGCTGGCCAAAGGACGAGATTCAGACCACAGATGTGAAAACACGAAAGCTCCTAACCATGCATGGAGGGTTCCACCCCAAATCCAGCACCCTGAGACTGTACACTAAGCGCAAGGAAGGAGGCAGAGGACTAGTGAGTGTCAGAACCACTGTCCAGGATGAAACATCCAAGATCCTTGACTACATCAGGAAGATAGCCTCAACAGATGAAGTTCTCAGTGAATGTCTCAGGTGGTGGAAAACAGAGGACGAGGTGCTGGAGGAACCATCATGGGAGGAAAAGCCCCTACATGGGATGTACCATCGACAGATAACTGAAGTGGCTGACATCGAGAAATCCTACCAATGGCTAGAAAGGACTGGACTGAAGGACAGCACAGAGGCACTGATCATGGCTGCACAGGAGCAGGCCTTGAGCACCAGAGCAATAGAGGCCAAGATCTACCATACAAGACAAGACCCCAGGTGCAGACTGTGCAACGAGGCCCCTGAGACAATCCAACACATAACTGCAGGCTGTAAGATGCTGGCAGGGAAAGCATACATGGAGCGTCATAACCAAGTGGCTGGTATAGTGTACAGGAACATCTGTGCAGAGGATAGTGTACAGGAACATCTGTGCAGAGGATAGTGTACAGGAACATCTGTGCAGAGGATAGTGTACAGGAACATCTGTGCAGAGTACAGTCTGGAAGTCCTGAGGTCAAGATGGGAAACGCCTCCAAAGGTGATAGAGAATGACCGAGCTAAGATCCTGTGGGACTTCCAGATCCAGACAGACAAAATGGTAGTGGCAAACCAACCGGACATTGTGGTGATGGACAAACAGCAGAGGAAAGCCGTTGTGGTTGACATCGCAATACCAAGCGATTGTAACATCAGGAAAAAGGAACACGAGAAACTAGAGAAGTACCAAGGCCTCAAAGAAGAACTTGAGAAGGCCTGGAAAGTGAAGGCAACAGTGGTGCCCGTGGTCATCGGAGCACTCGGGGCAGTAACCCCCAAACTGGAAGAGTGGCTACAGCAGATCCCAGGAAAAACATCAGACATCTCAGTCCAGAAGAGCGCAGTCCTAGGAACAGCAAAGATACTGCGCAGAACCCTCAAGCTCCCAGGCCTCTGGTAGAGGACCCGAGCTTGAATGGATGAAACCGCCCACGGAGGGCGAGAGGACAATTATATATATATATATATATATATATATATATATATATATATATATATATATATATATATATATAAAATAAATAAATAAATAAATAAATATATATATATATATATATATATAAAATAAATAAATAAATAAATAAATATATATATATATATAAAATAAATAAATAAATAAATATATATATATATATATATATATATATATATATATATATATATATATATATATATATATATATATATGTGGTATAATGTATAAAGTCTGCATATGTATGTTTGCATTACAAAGTTGTTGTTTTTTTTGTTTGTTTGTTTCTATTATACAGTAATTGGTTTTGTTAATTATGTCCGGACCGGATCTGTGGGGGTAGAAACTAATAAGCTGACGCTTCATCCTACTCCTTTTCAGACATGGCTTAACAGTTGATTTTTTTTTTCATTTTAATTTGGAATTTATATGTGATAATTTTTTTTTCTACTTTTTTGTCCCACTGTATACACATACATACACATTCACACATATACTCATACGAATATACATAGCCATATACACATCTATATATACATATATTATTTTTAATTAAGTTCCCTTTAATTAATCAATTAACCAATTATTATTATTATTAATGATATCATTATTGTTGATTATTATTATTATTATTATTATCAATAATTGTAATATATGGTAATTATTACCGTCATTTCCCTCATTGTACCTCAAATTCTTAATGCAATTACGTTTATTATGATTATAAATATGATTTTATTACTAATACTCCTTAATTACCCATCAATTACCCCGTTTATCACTCATGTATCTCTTAAGAACCATTTCTTTGAACTTCTTTTTAAATAGATTCATACTTGGGCATTGCTTAATTGATGCACTGAGGTTATTCCATTGTTTCACCCCCTTAACTGTTACACACATACTTTTCATAGTTGTACAAATAGGTGGCATTTTAATTGTATATATACCCCTAAGATTATAGTTCCCCTCCCTTATAACAAACAATTTTTGAATATTACCTGGTAGCATGTTATTAATACGTTTATACAGTATCTGCATAGTTTGGTATTCCACTAAGTCATAAAATTTCAGTATGTGAGATTTTAAAAACAGTGAGTGATCATAATAACCAACATTATGGATTATTCCGAGTGCTCTTTTTTGGAGTATATATAATTGCTGCAGTGAACTTTTATATGCGTTTCCCCAGGTCTCCACACAGTAACTTAAATATGGCAACATCAGAGAACAATAAAGTGTGCAATGATTTGTGGTCCAAAACTTGCCTTGCTTTTCCCATCACTGAAATGCTTCTTGATAAAGTCTTCCTCCCACCCTCAGGATATTATGCTTGTCAACGTATGGACGATGGAACTGCTGCAACTTAGACTGCGATGTCTTAACTTCAGCTTTGAGTTTCAGGGACTTCATTTCCTTACTGAATGCTTCCTTTTGAACTGTGCAGATGATGAATTCCTCAGCTTCCTTTCTTTCTTCCACTGTAGTACATTCATTAGTCATTTTTGAGTTCCTTTGCATGCTGTACACAGCGTCTTAGTCTTGCTATGGCTTTCACCACTATCTTCCAGTCCGAAAACTTTTGCAGTCGCTCTAAAAGAGACTTCTCTTCCCTTGCTTTGATAGTAAAAACCTTTGTCACTTCTGGATCTCCAACATTAATCTCTTTCACCTTGATATCTTCTATAGGGAGCTCCTTCTGCCACAGGAAACTTGGCCCTGCGAACCAGTTTGACTCCACTAGTTCCTTTGCCATGATGCCCCGCGATGCATGATCAGCTGGATTCTGTTCAGAGGGAACATATCGCTATTGACTTGGTTCTGTGCTTAATCTGATTCGCTGAATTCTGTTTGCAACAAATACATGAAATCTTCGTGCATCGTTGTTAATATAACCAAGGATGACCTTAGAGTCAGTCCAATAATATTCCTTGATTTCGCAAATTTCTAACTCTCTTTTTAGAAAGCCAGCTGTTCTCGCAGCTACCACCGCAGCTGAAAGCTCCAGTCGTGGGATGGTTGTCACTTTTGTGGGAGCGACTCTTGCCTTGCCCATTACAAGGGTGCAATGCACTTCTCCAGATTCGGTCACAGCTCTAAGGTACAAGCACACACCATAACCGGACACATTGGCGTCAGAAAAACTGTGCAACTCATACTGCTGAACATGTTTGAATGATGGTGGCACATAACAGCGTGCTATCTTTACTGAAGATAAATAGTGGATGTCTCGCAACAAAGCTTCCCATTGTGGCTTAAGGTCCTCTGGCAGCAGTTCATCCCAGCCCAGCTTTTCCTGGCACATTCTTTGAAGGATCCTTTTCCCAACCAGAATGAAAGGGGCAACAAATCCAAGAGGATCAAATATTGAGGCCACCGTGGATAGCACTCCTCTCCTAGTGAAGGGATTGCTCTTTACCTCAACTCTGAATTGAAATGTGTCTCAAACTACACACCATTGAACCCCTAACGCTCTTTCCATCTTGGGTTCTCCCAAAGCTAAGTCCAGGTCAGTAGCTCCTACTGCACATTCCTCCTTTGGGATGGTGTCAATCACCCTCTTGCTGTTGCTTGTTGTTGTGCAGGTGTAACTTTCCAGTTTCACAGAGTTCTCGTGCTTCTTTTACAAGCTGAATAGCTTCTTCCTCAGAGTTCAGACTTGCCAAACTATCATCCACGTAAAAGTTGCGCTGTATGAACTCCACCGCGGCTTGACTGAATTTGGTCTCCCCTAGAACAGATAGATGCTTAAATCCAAAGTTTACATATCCAGGTGAAGAGGCAGCTCCAAACAAGTGGACTTTCATGCGAAATACTGATGGTGGCTTTTCCATGTTACCTTCCTCCCACCATAAGAATCGGAGGTAGTCCTGATCTTGTGCAGCAACATGAAATTGATGGAACATGTGCTCTACATCGCATATAATGGCCACATGTCCTTTTTGGAAATGACACAGCACTCCTACAAGGGTATTGGTGAGGTCAGGTCCAGTCAGGAGATGCTTGTTCAGAGATGTATTTTGAAACTTTGCTGAGCAATCAAAGACCACACGAATTCTATTGGGTTTTTGAGGATGGTAGATGCCGTGATGGGGACTATACCATTCTGGCTGATTGCTAATTTCTGTCTCTGGCACCTTTTCAGCATCACCTCTTTCTATTATGTCCTGCATAAACGCCACATAATCTTTGAAGTAGCGACTACCTTTCTTAAGGTGCCTTTCTAAGCACCTTAGTCTGTGTTCTGCACATGGTTTATTGTTTGATAAGTTTGGTCTTTCTTGCTTAAAAGGCAGTGTCATCTCAAAATGACCACTTTGCTTTTGTATTATGCCTTCTTTTACCTTATCCAGAAACATCAGATCCTCTTGCGACATAGCATCATCTTCAACACTTCTTTCAGCAAAGTCCATCTCAAGCACCTTAATTATCTCTGTTGGACTAAGCACTTCCTTAACTTTGTTTCTACCCACAAAGTGAACTTCAGCTTTAAGTTTGTGAGACGCTTCTACAACTGGCAAGACTTGCTTCACAATAACATGATGACTTACATCAATCCCATCTTCGTTAATACTTTCAGAGTGGCTGTATCCAATAATGCTCCATCCTAGCACAGTTTTCTGTCCATATGGCTGATCTCTTTCACCACTGACAACTTCTATGGGGAGTAAAGCCTGAGGACAATTATAACCAATTAATAATCCAACTTCGCAATCCAGTTGGGGAGACATTTCCTCTGCTAGATGTTGAAGATGAAACAAATTTTCTGCTGTCTTACGTGTGGGAATGTGAGATCTGTGAGCAGGTATATGGTCTCTAGTGTAAGTTGGTGGCAATTTTATCCTTGTTTCAGAGTTTATGCCTCTCACTTGTAGACCGTTTAACTTGTGACTGGACACAATTTTTACTTTGGATGTTATTGTGGAAATCTTGAACTTAACAGGCTTCGTCTTGGCCTTTAGCATCTCGGCTGTATCTTTCAGAATGAAAGTGGTGTCGCTTTGTGTGTCAAGCAAGGCATAAACCAGCTTCTCTTTCTCGGGTTCATCCACAGTTGAAACAGACTGGAACGACTGAGGAGGTACAACCCTTTGCCTTTTGTTGCACAACTCTATTAGATGTTACTTGAATACATTCCTGTACATATGCTTCAGACTTTCTCTCTGTTTCTCTATTGGATTTTAACCACTCTTGATTGGCCTTTTGTCTTTGTTCTTTGTTTCTCTTCTCTCTATCTTGATGTAAACATGTTGGATGAGGTCTTTGACATTTGTCACATTCACTTCTGGAAGTACAACTCCTAGAGTTATGACCAGGTTTAAGGCAGCCAAAGCACAGTTTCTCAGACACAAAGTACAAACTTTACTCTCTCTTCAACTGGTCGTTCCATTATCTTATAACATTTGTGAGGTGTGTGACCAACTTTCTTACACAAGGCACATACAGTATTTGTTCTTTCACTAGAACTTAAGAGTTTTGGCATTTAGAGTATAATTTCTTCTTGACTTGTCTTTAATAATTTGCTTGCTTTCTATTTCAGCTGCCTTTATTGCTTGCAACAAAGTTATAGGATTACACGCAATTCTGGCTTCTTTATTGAGAAATCTGACAAAACAGCTGAACTCAGGGAACCTTTTGTGTTCATCTTGGAACTCTGTCACTGCTCTGTTCCAACGTGCACTTAGCCAATCTGGTAGCTTAACTGCTATCCTCTGATTTTCAACACAATCATTCAAAACTTGTAGTCCTTGAACATAGGGCATTGCTGATTCGACACTGCTCAAGAAATCTGCAAATTCTCTGAGCTCTCTACTGTCTTTGGTGTTAATCTTTGGCCATAACTGAATTTTGTCTCGATATGACTTGCCCATTACAAAGGGATCTCCAAATCTATCATCAAGTATTTCCCAAGCAGCATGACACGCTTTATCTGTTCCAACTAGAAAGTGACCTTCTATAGCCTTCTTAGCTGAGCTACCCACATATTTTCGTAAAAAGAAAAGCTTTTCCTGAATCGGAAGGTTTTTGCAGTCAACTAAGGTTTGGAAAGACAGCTTCCAATCATTATACTGCAGTGGATCACCCATAAAAACCACTGGTTCTGGAATTGGAATTCTATTTGCAGTGATGGCTTCACCAAATCAATGGAGGCTACATGAGTTGTATCTAGTGTTGCTTGGGGCTCAGGAGCTTGGTGAGGTAGGGAATGATGGTAATGCATTGCTTGACTTGTGGAAACTGTAACTGTTGGTTGACAGGAGCTGTAACTTGAAAGGGAATAAATATCTGAGAATGGTCCACAGGAAAACTAGATTGTGAGAAGGAACTATCTCGCCTTATTTGAGCAAGAGTGACAGAAGACTTCTCTTC
Source organism: Bostrychus sinensis (assembly GCA_020698575.1). NCBI lineage: Eukaryota > Metazoa > Chordata > Actinopteri > Gobiiformes > Eleotridae > Bostrychus > Bostrychus sinensis. The sequence goes on from CM036252.1 coordinate 481,236, forward strand.
AACCTCACCATTAATACTTTCAGCATAAACCTTTAACCTTGCTTGTGCTGCATTGTGCTTCTTCCACCTCCTTCTTCTTTTCTTCTAACTTTGTTTTTATTGTGGTGCTCTCTGTTAGAAATTGAGCTCTTTTCCTTGCATCCTCTACCTCAAGCTCTCTAATTTCCTCCTCACATTGATGTTGCGTTTTCATTAATTTCATTACCTCTTGTGTGGCTGCTACTTCAGCTGCTGCTTGTTGTCTTTGCTGCAGTGAATCCACAGATGACTGCTTGGACAGACTGGAGATGGACTTCGATGTATTTGTAGATCTAGATGAGGAGCTAGACAAAGTGGTTTCAAACACTGATTCAGAGTCTGGCCAAGGAATATCATATGGATTGCCAATTTCATCAAGAAAACACTGAGCCTTTTCTTTGGCAGTTTTGCTGATAGCCCAGCAAACATCGCATTTCCTCCTCATCTCAGGTTCAGGACTTTCAGTGTTTCTTATTTTTTCATAAACATTATTGATATCAGACTGAATAGTACTGATGACACTCACAGCTTCAGTAATTAAATCAGCATCTTTGCCCCTCATAAATTTTTTAAAACAGTTTATATGGTATTTCCATTTTTTATACTTTCTCTCAAAATCCTTTACCAAATTCTTCAGGTTCGCATCTTGTAGTGCTTTTCCCTTTTCAGTAAGTGTGCGTGTACGCTGGCTCCTGCGAACGTCTTCAGGATGCAGTCTATCCATTTCTGCTGTAAGTTGCAGAACTTCTTCCCCTCTGTCCTGTTGTTGTGGAACTTGTCCTTTTTTACTGGCCTACACTGCACTGGCCTACACTGCACTACACTCATATCATTGTTCGCCATGTTAAAAATATAATAAATAATGTATATTACATAAAGAGAGCAACTCTAATTTTATATTTTAACTTGTATAGCTCTTTATGAGAGTACAATACACAACTTTGAAATATTGCACATACATTTTTCAAAGGTGTTCACTCATAGACATTATGGACTTAGACTTGAATGGACAATGATACAATATGATTTGAATAAACAATGTTCATTGTCAGTTCAGGCTTAATGTAGTCCTCAAGCTGATAGCTCAGATGAAAGGAGAACATCCCGTTGCCAGTTCTTTAAATGAACTTAAAACGTTGGAATCCTAAATGCAATCAAGGCTTCACAGCAGTTCACAAGTGCTTATACTACATCCAAGCCCCGAACTTGAATGCTCACTTACTTTAACTTACTTTAACTAGTCCCAACACATGATACTTCCCTTAGCAAACAGGTGTATCATCTCTTGCCAGCAGCTCCGTTCCCAACCCTCTCATTGTCTTCACCGGAGCAGGGAAGTGTTCTACTGTGCCGGCCTTCATCACAACGCGAAGACAACAGTTCTTTTCACTGATGTTTAATGAGCACCCACATTTCACCGTAGAACTAACAAACAAAACACCATACAACATAATATTATACACGATACAAACATAATATAACCAAGAATTTACAAACAAAACACTCACCACTTTGGCCTGCTTATGATCAAAAGGCTGGAGAATTGAGCTTTATAACTTTGACTTATCTCTTGAGATTTTCGTACCGGAGCTCTCGCTTGCAAATCCGGAAGAACGGAAATTATATACGCGAAAACTAACACGTACTCAACAGCCTTAACCCATATAAACATACACCCTTACACTTATATACACGAACAAATACAGACTACAACATTATAAACAAATAATTTAAAAAAATTCCAAAGTAAATGCAAATGTATATCTATCTTCACTACAGCAGCGCCATCTATTGGAAATTCGTACAACTACAGTCTTGACCCTCACTCTAATCACAACTACACATGTGGATCACTGCCCCCTAGGTTAAGCTCAGCTTCATCTTGTTCACTACCCCCAAGTTCCTCACCAACATCATCAGTAACCGAATTAGCAGTTTCACCCTGTGAATCAGGGTTTACATCCCCAACGTCATCAGGTATAACATGTTCCTCATCTGAGGGACCTTGGTTCTCAGTTAAGTACAAAGATCCTAACAAGGATGTTATTTCATCTGTGGGATTACGTCTAGTAACAAATGGTCCAGCTGAAAAATCCAAATCCCCCATAGACCCGGTTCTGGACCTTACAATGGGCTCAGTGTGAGGGGCTGCCTCATTAGCACAACTATCTGACTGCATGTTACAAAATCACAAGACAAATTCAGTGAGAGTGGTGTGTGTGTGTAAAGGGAGGGGTCAGTGAGAGTGGTGTGTGTGTAAAGGGAGGGGTCAGTGAGAGTGGTGTGTGTGTAAAGGGAGGGGTCAGTGAGAGTGGTGGGTGTGTAAAGGGAGGGAGCAGAGAGTGGTGTGTGTGTGTGTGTGTTAAGGGAAGGGTCAGTGAGAGTGGTGTGTGTAAAGGGAGGGGTCAGTGAGAGTGGTGTGTGTGTAAAGGGAGAGGTCAGTGAGAGTGGTGTGTGTAAAGGGAGGGGTCAGTGAGAGTGGTGTGTGTGTAAAGAGAAGGGTCAGTGAGAGGGGTGTGTGTGTGTGTAAAGGGAAGGGTCAGTGAGAGTGGTGTGTGTGTAAAGGGAGAGGTCAGTGAGAGAGGTGTGTGTGTAAAGGGAGGGCTCAGTGAGAGTGGTGTGTGTGTAAAGAGAAGGGTCAGTGAGAGGGGTGTGTGTGTGTGTAAAGGGAAGGGTCAGTGAGAGTGGTGTGTGTGTAAAGGGAGGGGTCAGTGAGAGAGGTGTGTGTGTAAAGGGAGGAGTCAGTGAGAGTGGTGTGTGTGTAAAGGGAGGGGTCAGTGAGAGTGGTGTGTGTGTAAAGGGAGGGGTCAGTGAGAGAGGTGTGTGTGTTTGTAAAGGGAAGGGTCAGTGAGAGTGGTGTGTGTGTAAAGGTAGGGGTCAGTGAGAGTGGTGTGTGTGTGTGTAAAGGGAAGGGTCAGTGAGAGTGGTGTGTGTGTAAAGGTAGGGGTCAGTGAGAGTGGTGTGTGTGTAAAGGGAGGGGTCAGTGAGAGTGGTGTGTGTGTGTAAAGGTAGGGGTCAGTGAGAGTGGTGTGTGTGTAAAGGGAGGGGTCAGTGAGAGAGGTGTGTGTGTAAAGGGAGGGGTCAGTGAGAGTGGTGTGTGTGTAAAGGGAGGGGTCAGTGAGAGTGGTGTGTGTGTAAAGGGAGGGGTCAGTGAGAGTGGTGTGTGTGTGTAAAGGGAAGGGTCAGTGAGAGTGGTGTGTGTGTAAAGGTAAGGGTCAGTGAGAGTGGTGTGTGTGTAAAGGGAGGGGTCAGTGAGAGTGGTGTGTGTGTAAAGGGAGGGGTCAGTGAGAGAGGTGTGTGTAAAGGGAGGGGTCAGTGAGAGTGGTGTGTGTGTAAAAGGAGGGGTCAGTTAGAGTGGTGTGTGTGTAAAGGGAGGGGTCACTGAGAGTGGTGTGTGTGTGTAAAGGGAGGGGTCAGTGAGAGTGGTGTGTGTGTAAATGGACGGGTCAGTGAGAGTGGTGTGTGTGTAAAGGGAAGGGTCAGTGAGAGTGGTGTGTGTGTAAAGGGAGGGGTCAGTGAGAGTGGTGTGTGTGTAAAGGGAGGGCTCAGTGAGAGTGGTGTGTGTGTAAAGGGAGGGCTCAGTGAGAGAGGTGTGTGTGTAAAAGGAGGGGTCAGTTAGAGTGGTGTGTGTGTAAAGGGAGGGGTCAGTGAGAGTGGTGTGTGTGTAAAAGGAGGGGTCAGTTAGAGTGGTGTGTGTGTAAAGGGAGGGGTCACTGAGAGTGGTGTGTGTGTGTAAAGGGAGGGGTCAGTGAGAGTGGTGTGTGTGTAAAGGGACGGGTCAGTGAGAGAGGTGTGTGTGTAAAGGGAGGGGTCAGTGAGAGTGGTGTGTGTGTAAAGGGAGGGGTCAGTGAGAGTGGTGTGTGTGTAAAGGGAGGGGTCAGTGAGAGTGGTGTGTGTGTAAAGGGAGGGGTCAGTGAGTGGTGTGTGTGTAAAGGGAGGGGTCAGTGAGTGGTGTGTGTGTAAAGGGAGGGGTCAGTGAGAGTGGCGTGTGTGTAAAGAGAGGGGTCAGTGAGAGTGGTGTGTGTGTAAAGGGAGGGGTCAGTGAGAGTGGCGTGTGTGTAAAGGGAGGGGTCAGTGAGAGTGGTGTGTGTGTAAAGGGAGGGGTCAGTGAGAGAGGTGTGTGTGTAAAGGGAGGGGTCAGTGAGAGTGGTGTGTGTGTAAAAGGAGGGGTCAGTTAGAGTGGTGTGTGTGTAAAGGGAGGGGTCACTGAGAGTGGTGTGTGTGTGTAAAGGGAGGGGTCAGTGAGAGTGGTGTGTGTGTAAATGGACGGGTCAGTGAGAGTGGTGTGTGTGTAAAGGGAAGGGTCAGTGAGAGTGGTGTGTGTGTAAAGGGAGGGGTCAGTGAGAGTGGTGTGTGTGTAAAGGGAGGGCTCAGTGAGAGTGGTGTGTGTGTAAAGGGAGGGGTCAGTGAGAGTGGCCTGTGTGTAAAGGGAGGGCTCAGTGAGAGAGGTGTGTGTGTAAAAGGAGGGGTCAGTTAGAGTGGTGTGTGTGTAAAGGGAGGGGTCAGTGAGAGTGGTGTGTGTGTAAAAGGAGGGGTCAGTTAGAGTGGTGTGTGTGTAAAGGGAGGGGTCACTGAGAGTGGTGTGTGTGTGTAAAGGGAGGGGTCAGTGAGAGTGGTGTGTGTGTAAAGGGACGGGTCAGTGAGAGAGGTGTGTGTGTAAAGGGAGGGGTCAGTGAGAGTGGTGTGTGTGTAAAGGGAGGGGTCAGTGAGAGAGGTGTGTGTAAAGGGACGGGTAGGTGAGAGAGGTGTGTGTGTAAAGGGAGGGGTCAGTGAGAGTGGTGTGTGTGTAAAGGGAGGGGTCAGTGAGAGAGGTGTGTGTAAAGGGACGGGTAGGTGAGAGAGGTGTGTGTGTAAAGGGAGGGGTCACTGAGAGTGGTGTGTGTGTGTAAAGGGAGGGGTCAGTGAGAGAGGTGTGTGTAAAGGGACGGGTAGGTGAGAGAGGTGTGTGTGTAAAGGGAGGGGTCAGTGAGAGAGGTGTGTGTGTAAAGGGAGGGGTCAGTGAGAGTGGTGTGTGTGTAAAGGGAGGGGTCAGTGAGAGTGGTGTGTGTGTAAAGGGAGGGGTCAGTGAGAGTGGTGTGTGTGTAAAGGGAGGGGTCAGTGAGTGGTGTGTGTGTAAAGGGAGGGGTCAGTGAGAGTGGTGAGTGTGTGTAAAGGGAGGGGTCAGTGAGAGTGGTGTGTGTGTAAAGGTACAGCTGAAGTACAAATGTTCACATGAGAAGAGTTCATGAATGAGGCCCAGTGTTTAACAGAACTCATTCATATTCTGTACAAATGAATGAATGAATTAATGTTAAAAACTGTTCTTTCTGTCACAGGTCTGAGTCTGCTGCCTCTCACTGTGTCAGCAGGTGAGTCTAGTCCTGGTTTAGTCCTGGTTTAGACCTGGTTTAGTCCTGGTTTAGACCTGGTTTAATCCTGGTTCAGATCTGGTTCAGACCTGGTTTAGACCTGGTTTAGTCCTGGTTTAGTCCTGGTTTAGACCTGGTTTAGTCCTGGTTTAGACCTGGTTTAGACCTGGTTTAGACCTGGTTTAGACCTGGTTTAGTCCTGGTTTAGTCCTGGTTTAGACCTGGTTTAGTCCTGGTTTAGACCTGGTTTAGACCTGGTTTAGTCCTGGTTTAGACCTGGTTTAGTCTTGGTTTAGACCTGGTTTAGATCTGGTTTAGTCCTGGTTTAGACCTGGTTTAGTCTTGGTTTAGACCTGGTTTAGACCTGGTTTAGACCTGGTTTAGTTTTAGTTTAGTCCTGGTTTAGACCTGGTTTAGTCCTGGTTTAGTCCTGATTTAGTCCTGGTTTAGACCTGGTTTAGTCCTGGTTTAGACCTGGGTTAGACCTGGTTTAGTCCTGGTTTAATCCTGGTTCAGATCTGGTTCAGACCTGGTTTAGACCTGGTTTAGTCCTGGTTTAGTCCTGGTTTAGACCTGGTTTAGTCCTGGTTTAGACCTGGTTTAGACCTGGTTTAGACCTGGTTTAGACCTGGTTTAGTCCTGGTTTAGTCCTGGTTTAGACCTGGTTTAGTCCTGGTTTAGACCTGGTTTAGACCTGGTTTAGTCCTGGTTTAGACCTGGTTTAGTCTTGGTTTAGACCTGGTTTAGATCTGGTTTAGTCCTGGTTTAGACCTGGTTTAGTCTTGGTTTAGACCTGGTTTAGACCTGGTTTAGACCTGGTTTAGTTTTAGTTTAGTCCTGGTTTAGACCTGGTTTAGTCCTGGTTTAGTCCTGATTTAGTCCTGGTTTAGACCTGGTTTAGTCTTGGTTTAGTCTTGGTTTAGACCTGGTTTAGTCCTGGTTTAGTCCTGGTTTAGTCCTGGTTTAGACCTGGTTTAGTCCTGGTTTAGTCCTGGTTTAGCCCTGGTTTAGACCTGGTTTAGACCTGGTTTAGTTTTAGTTTAGTCCTGGTTTAGACCTGGTTTAGTCCTGGTTTAGTCCTGGTTTAGCCCTGGTTTAGACCTGGTTTAGACCTGGTTTAGTTTTAGTTTAGTCCTGGTTTAGCCCTGGTTTAGACCTGGTTTAGACCTGGTTTAGTTTTAGTTTAGTCCTGGTTTAGACCTGGTTTAGATCTGGTTTAGTCCTGGTTTAGACCTGGTTTAGCCCTGGTTTAGACCTGGTTTAGACCTGGTTTAGTTTTAGTTTAGTCCTGGTTTAGACCTGGTTTAGACCTGGTTTAGACCTGGTTTAGACCTGGTTTAGTCCTGGGTTTAGACCTGGTTTAGTCCTGGTTTAGTCCTGGTTTAGTCCTGGTTTAGACCTGGTTTAGTCCTGGTTTAGTCCTGGTTTAGACCTGGTTTAGTTTTAGTTTAGTCCTGGTTTAGGCCTGGTTTAGACCTGGTTTAGACCTGGTTTAGTCCTGGTTTAGACCTGGTTTAGTCCTGGTTTAGTCCTGGTTTAGACCTGGTTTAGACCTGGTTTAGTCCTGGTTTAGTCCTGGTTTAGTCCTGGTTTAGTCCTGGTTTAGACCTGGTTTAGTCCTGGTTTAGACCTGGTTTAGACCTGGTTTAGTTTTAGTTTAGTCCTGGTTTAGTCCTGGTTTAGACCTGGTTTAGTCCTGGTGTAGTCCTGGTTTAGACCTGGTTTAGTTCTGGTTTAGTCCTGGTTTAGACCTGGTTTAGTCCTGGTTTAGACCTGGTTTAGTCCTGGTTTAGTCCTGGTTTAGTCCTGGTTTAGACCTGGTTTAGACCTGGTTTAGTCCTGGTTTAGTCCTGGTTTAGACCTGGTTCAGACCTGGTTTAGTCCTGGTTTAGTCCTGGTTTAGACCTGGTTTAGTCCTGGTTTAGACCTGGTTTAGTCTTGGTTTATACCTGGTTTAGATCTGGTTTAGTCCTGGTTTAGACCTGGTTTAGACCTGGTTTAGACCTGGTTTAGTTTTAGTTTAGTCCTGGTTTAGACCTGGTTTAGACCTGGTTTAGTCTTGGTTTAGACCTGGTTTTGTCCTGGTTTAGACCTGGTTTAGTCCTGGTTTAGTCCTGGTTTAGACCTGGTTTAGTTTTAGTTTAGTCCTGGTTTAGGCCTGGTTTAGACCTGGTTTAGACCTGGTTTAGTCCTGGTTTAGTCCTGGTTTAGACCTGGTTTAGTCCTGGTTTAGACCTGGTTTAGACCTGGTTTAGTTTTAGTTTAGTCCTGGTTTAGGCCTGGTTTAGACCTGGTTTAGACCTGGTTTAGTTCTGGTTTAGACCTGGTTTAGTCCTGGTTTAGACCTGGTTTAGACCTGGTTTAGTTTTAGTTTAGTCCTGGTTTAGGCCTGGTTTAGACCTGGTTTAGACCTGGTTTAGTTCTGGTTTAGACCTGGTTTAGACCTGGTTTAGACCTGGTTTAGTCCTGGTTTAGTCCTGGTTTAGACCTGGTTTAGACCTGGTTTAGTCCTGGTTTAGTCCTGGTTTAGACCTGGTTTAGTCCTGGTTTAGACCTGGTTTAGACCTGGTTTAGTTTTAGTTTAGTCCTGGTTTAGTCCTGGTTTAGACCTGGTTTAGACCTGGTTTAGTCCTGGTTTAGTCCTGGTTTAGTCCTGGTTTAGACCTGGTTTAGTCCTGGTTTAGTCCTGGTTTAGACCTGGTTTAGACCTGGTTTAGTTTTAGTTTAGACCTGGTTTAGTCCTGGTTTAGTCCTGGTTTAGACCTGGTTTAGTCCTGGTTTAGTCCTGGTTTAGTCCTGGTTTAGACCTGGTTTAGTTTTAGTTTAGTCCTGGTTTAGGCCTGGTTTAGACCTGGTTTAGACCTGGTTTAGTCCTGGTTTAGTCCTGGTTTAGACCTGGTTTAGACCTGGTTTAGTCCTGGTTTAGTCCTGGTTTAGACCTGGTTTAGTCCTGGTTTAGTCCTGGTTTAGACCTGGTTTAGACCTGGTTTAGACCTGGTTTAGTCCTGGTTTAGTCCTGGTTTAGACCTGGTTTAGTCCTGGTTTAGACCTGGTTTAGTCCTGGTTTAGTCCTGGTTTAGACCTGGTTTAGACCTGGTTTAGTTTTAGTTTAGTCCTGGTTTAGGCCTGGTTTAGACCTGGTTTAGACCTGGTTTAGTCCTGGTTTAGTCCTGGTTTAGACCTGGTTTAGACCTGGTTTAGTCCTGGTTTAGTCCTGGTTTAGACCTGGTTTAGTCCTGGTTTAGACCTGGTTTAGACCTGGTTTAGTTTTAGTTTAGTCCTGGTTTAGTCCTGGTTTAGTCCTGGTTTAGACCTGGTTTAGACCTGGTTTAGTTTTAGTTTAGTCCTGGTTTAGTCCTGGTTTAGACCTGGTTTAGTCCTGGTTTAGTCCTGGTTTAGACCTGGTTTAGACCTGGTTTAGTCCTGGTTTAGTCCTGGTTTAGTCCTGGTTTAGACCTGGTTTAGACCTGGTTCAGACCTGGTTTAGTCCTGGTTTAGTCTTGGTTTAGACCTGGTTTAGTCCTGGTTTAGTCCTGGTTTAGTCCTGGTTTAGACCTGGTTTAGACCTGGTTTAGACCTGGTTTAGTCCTGGTTTAGTCCTGGTTTAGACCTGGTTTAGAACTGGTTTAGACCTGGTTTAGTCCTGGTTTAGACCTGGTTTAGACCTGGTTTAGACCTGGTTTAGACCTGGTTTAGACCTTGTCCTCTAACGTCTCAGGAGACACCAGACTCTAAAGTGTGAAGGACATGTCCCTGTCTCTGCAGGACTCTGTGATCAGTCCCAGACCCACTGGTCCCACAGAGGACACTTCAGCTGCGGTGTCCTCTGAGTCTTTAAAGGTGTCCCTCTGTCCCCAGTGTCTCTGAGTCTTTAAAGGTGTCCCTCTGTCCTCAGTGTCTCTGAGTCTTTAAAGGTGTCCCTCTGTCCCCAGTGTCTCTGAGTCTTTAAAGGTGTCCCTCTGTCCTCAGTGTCTTTGAGTCTTTAAAGGTGTCCCTCTGTCCTCAGTGTCTCTGAGTCTTTAAAGGTGTCCCTCTGTCCTCAGTGTCTCTGAGTCTTTAAAGGTGTCCCTCTTTCCTCAGTGTCTCTGAGTCTTTAAAGGTGTCCCTCTGTCCTCAGTGTCTCTGAGTCTTTAAAGGTGTCCCTCTGTCCTCAGTGTCTCTGAGTCTTTAAAGGTGTCCCTCTGTCCTCAGTGTCTCTGAGTCTTTAAAGGTGTCCCTCTGTCCTCAGTGTCTCTGAGTCTTTAAAGGTGTCCCTCTGTCCTCAGTGTCTCTGAGTCTTTAAAGATGTCCCTCTGTCCTCAGTGTCTCTGAGTCTTTAAAGGTGTCCCTCTGTCCTCAGTGTTTCTGAGTCTTTAAAGATGTCCCTCTGTCCTCAGTGTCTCTGAGTCTTTAAAGGTGTCCCTCTTTCCTCAGTGTCTCTGAGTCTTTAAAGGTGTCCCTCTGTCCTCAGTGTCTCTGAGTCTTTAAAGGTGTCCCTCTGTCCTCAGTGTCTCTGAGTCTTTAAAGGTGTCCCTCTGTCCTCAGTGTCTCTGAGTCTTTAAAGGTGTCCCTCTGTCCTCAGTGTCTCTGAGAGTGGACCCAGACTCAGACCAGTTCTTCAGTGATGAGTCCATCGTCCTGTCCTGTGAGGGACAGAGAGACGTGTGGACAGTGAAGAGGACGACAGAGGGACACACACAGGTCCAGTCCTGTGGCAGAGGTCAGGACTTTGGGAATATTGAGGACTCCAGCTGTCTCCTGATGAATCCTGTCCCCTCTGACTCTGGGAGCTACTGGTGTGAGTCTGGATCTGGAGCCAGGGGCCCACAGCGCCCCCTCTCTGTCACAGGTACACACTGACATCACATCAGTCTGCTCTAATCACACAGACTTTACTGTCCCAAACACAAACTGCTGTCTCTCTTCAGGTGGACACCTGATCCTGGAGAGTCCTGGACTTCCTGTTGAAGCAGGAAGTGATGTCACTCTCCGCTGTAGAACCAGACCTGGATCTAAACTGAATCCTGTGATCCAGAAAAATGGATCTGTGATCCAGTCCAGATCAGAGTGGACCATCACTGACGTCTCCAAACTTCATGAAGGACGTTACTCCTGCTCTGCTCTGAAGAATAAAGCTGCTGTGAGATCTGCAGAGAGAGAGCTCAGGGTCAAAGGTCAGTAGTTGAGGCTGTTCTTTAGTCTTTTCTGTTCATATTTAACTGTTACTGGTCTGGGACTCGCCCACAGGCCCAGCTTAGGACAGAGTCCTGGTTCTGGACTTTTATCTCTAAACTCACTCCGTTCTCTTTCCTCCAGAGCCTCCCTCTACCTCCTCCTCTCTGTCTCCTCCTGGCTCCTCCTCTCTGGCTCCTCCTGGCTCCTCCTCTCTGTCTCCTCCTGGCTCCTCCTCTCGGTCTCCTCCTGGCTCCTCCTCTCTGTCTCCTCCTGGTCCTGTGATGATCTCAGTGGTGTCTGCTGTGGTCCTGGTCCTGGTCCTGGTCCTGGTCCTGGTTGTGCTCAGATGTGGACAACAAACAGGTGACACACTGCTCTGAACTGGTTTAAACTGATACATGCGGAGACCAGGGCTCTCTTTTATAAACAGACAAACCAAGACTGAAGCTGGCGTCCGCCGCTCTCTGCACCAAAGCTGGGATCTATAAAAATCCAAACAGAGAGTTAGCTCTGAGCCTGTTCACATTTTGGAGACACGGCACAAAGGCGACCCTCAGTGTGAGCTGCTGAAGTGAAGCAGTTTGACAAATCCATGTTTGGAGTTTGATACAGTTCACTTTCACTTTCTATCTGTCAGAAGGAAGAGTCAGACGTCATTTCAGCAGGAAGTGAGGAAAACAGAGGGAGGGCATTTGGTTTATGAAGGTTGTAAAATAAGTCTTACCTGCCACTAATATATAAATACACTCAGCGGCCACTTTATTAGGTACACCTTGCTAGTACCGGGTTGGACCCCCTTTTGCCTTCAGAACTGCCTTAATCCTTCGTGGCATAGATTCAACAAGGTCCTGGAAACATTCCTCAGAGAGTTTTGTCCATATTGACCTGATAGCATCATGCAGTTGCTGCAGATTTGTCGGCTGCACATCCATGATGCCAATCTCCCGTTCCACCACATCCCAAAGGTGCTCTGTTGGATTGGGATCTGGTGACTGTGGAGGCCGTTTGAGTCCAGTGAACTCTGTCATGTTCCAGAAACCAGTCTGAGATGATTGGAGCTTTATGACATGGAGCGTTATCCTGCTGGAAGTAGCCATCAGAAGATGGGTACACTGTGGTCATAAAGGGATGGACATGGTCAGCAACAATACTCAGGTCGGCTGTGGCTTTGCAACGATGCTCAGTTGGTACTAAGGGGCCCAAAGTATGCCAAGAAAATGTCCCCCACACCATTACACCACCACCACCACCACCAGCCTGAAGCGTTGATACAAGGCAGGATGGTTCCATGCTTTCATGTTGTTGATGCCAGATTCTGACCCTACCATCCGAATGTCGCAGCAGAAATCAAGACTCATCAGACCAGGCAACTTTGTTCCAATCTTCTATCGTCCAGTTTTGGTGAACCTGTGTGAGCCTCAGTTTCCTGTTCTTAGCTGACAGGAGTGGCCCCCGGTGTGGTCTTCTGCTGCTGTAGCCCATCTTCCTCAGGGTTGGACGTGTTGTGTGTTCAGAGATGCTCTTCTGCAGACCTCGGTTGTAACAAGTGCTTATTTGAGTTACTGTTGCCTTTCTATCAGCTCGAACCAGTCTGGCCATTCTCCTCTGACCTCTGGCATCAACAAGGCATTTTCGCCCACAGAACTGCTGCTCACTGGATATTTTCTCTTTTTAGGACCATTCTCTGTAAACCCTAGAGATGGTTGTGCGTGAAAATTCCAGTAGATCAGCAGTTTCTGAAATACTCAGAGCAGCCCGTCTGGCACCAACAACCATGCCACGTTCAAAGTCACTTAAATCACCTTTCTTCCCCTGACGCTGGGTTTGAACTGCAGCAGATCGTCCTGACCATGGCTACAGCCTAAAGGCACTGAGCTGCTGCCATGTGATTGGCTGATTAAAAATTTGCATTAACGAGCAGTTGGACAGGTGTGCCTAATAAAGTGGCCGGGGAGTGTACAACATCAACAGGACTCTAAGAGCCTTCATTGCAAACTCGATGAGGCAGTGGAAGACCACCCTTGAGGCCAACTGCAAGCCAATTGCACAAATGTCCATCAAATGTGGGATATACCAAGGAGATGCTCTGTCCCCGCTGCTGTTCTGCATAGGTCTGAACCCTGGACTGATGGTGGCCCCGTTCCTGAGTCGGTGCCCATAGCCAGTCTTGGTGATTATCTGGCTGAGGGGGTTCAGACCTATGCAGAACAGCAGCGGGGACAGAGCATCTCCTTGGTATATCCCACATTTGATGGACACTTGTGCAATTGGCTTGCAGTTGGCCTCAAGGGTGGTCTTCCACTGCCTCATCGAGTTTGCAAAGAAGGCTCTTAGAGTCCTGTTGATGTTATACATCTCCAGACATTCCATGATCCATGTGTCTGGCATTGAGTCAGAGGCTTTCTTGTAATCAATCCAGGCGGTGCACAGATTCGTGTGTCTGGCTTTGCAATCCTGAGCGACTGTTCTATCTACGAGCAGCTGGTGTTTAGCTCCTCTGGTGTTTTTACCAATGCCCTTCTGTGCTGTGCTCATGTATTGATCCATGTGCTCATGTATTGATCCATGTGCTCATGTATTGATCCATGTGCCCACTTATCTTAGTCGCTATGATGCCTGACATGAGCTTCCATGTGGTGGGGAGACAGGTTATTGGTCGATAGTTGGATGGGGCTGTTCCCTTCAGGGGATCCTTCTGGATCAGGATTGTCCGGCCTTCAGTGAGCCATTCAGGGTGGGTCCCATCCTTTAGCAGCTGGTTCATTTGTGCTGCCAGGCGCTCATGGAGTGAAGTTAGCTTTTTCAGCCAGTAGGTGTGGATCATACCTGAGACTCTTTGTTGGATGTCTGCCACTGTGATGGTTACTGGTTCTTGTTCAGGGAGGTTGCTGTGGTCTGCTCTTAGATCCTCCAGCCACTGTGCACTGTTGTTGTTGTGTGATGCCTTTCCAGTATTGTTCAGTCTCCAGCCTTGGTGAGTCTGCTCTGTTGTTATTACCTTGCCACTGAGAGTACACTTTAGCTGGTTGAGTTGAGAACAGCCGGTTTATTCGCCTTGCTTCAATTTCTCTCGTGTACCTCTTTAGGCGGTGGCCAAACCTTCTTTTCCATGGTGGATATGGATTTTTATGGTTGCTCTTTGGTTGATAGCCAAGCTCCTCAAGGATCACTGCTGCTGAAGTGTATATCAGCTCATTGGTTTCAGTGATGGTTGTAGTAGGGATCGTTCTCTAAGACGAAGACTTTCTGAAGGTACTTCACTCAGCCTCTGTAACTGGTGTCGGGGTTGCCAGGTCTTCATTTTAGCCATGATCTTCAGGTCAGTCAGATCTCTCAGGTCAGTTGCTGCCTCACTCAGTGTGATGGTGCTTATTGGGGCTTCGTACCCAAACTCTGGATGGAGAGTTGGTGTTAACTCCCCTCTGACCTTGTGTCCTGGCTCCCCCTTGCCGTAGCATATGTGTTGTATCTCGTCAATCTCAAGTTGTGAAACAGGTGCCGCTTGTGGATGTTGGAACACTGAGCTACTCGTTGTTTAGCAGTGAGTTTTGTTTGTGCGTTCGAAGTTGCCATATTTCCCACATTCTCTTCATATTACCCCTCTGACCTGGGTTACTGGAGTAGTAGCATTCCAACAGAGCCTTGTTCTGGCATCTCGTCCATTTCCATCTTGTTCCAGTAGCCCACTTCTCATCAGGCTGCTCTGGTTCCCCTGGTTCTGGTTCTAGCGGTCTTAACTTTGTTTTTCAGCCTTTATTGTTGGATTTTACTCAGTTTACTTTTGTTTTTATTGATTTTCATTCAGTCTCTGCCAACTTTATTTTGTCACTGCCTGGGACCTGGTTTTACTGCTACGCTACCGCCTGAGCTAGCCTGTTAGCCAAACTGTCCTCTACTATGGCTCATGATAAATAAAGATTTGTAATTGTTGCAAACAAAAATATTGCTGACCTTAGCGAGGACATACAGCGGCTTTGTGGAGAGTTGTGAGATAAACCCTCTAAGCCTAAACCCATTAAGTAAGAAAGGATGAAATTTGGTGTGATAGCGCCCCCTACAGAATGAGACAAATATTTATATGGCAGAAAAATACTTTATGTGACGCCAATGACAAAAGCCAATGAGACCCATGTCATATTTTATACTGTGTTGCCATGACGATGACTGAAACCTGCCATTTTATTCCAATGGGATTACAACAAAAATCTCTATGGACAGAAAAAATAATACGTCAACAAAAATTTGTCAAATTAAACAAATATTCTTGATGTCATCCTGATCAAAAATTCCAATGGTACCCAAGTCGTATTTTATTCGGTGTTGCCATGGCGATGGTCGAATTCTCCCATTTTATTCCAATGGGAATTCCATTCAATGCAGTTCTATGGAGTATTAGGACGCTTTTGGCAGTTTTTTTATCAAAAGGCACCAACAAAAAATTTGGCAAAATGTTTTCTCCTCTGCCCCAGCTCCGGTTGCAGTCGGCGAGGGCCTACCAATGCCGCTTGTGGCTTTAATTATTATTATTCTGACTTAAGAATCGAAAAGTCACAGAAATTGGCACGCAGTGCCAGCCCGGCGAAAAATTTGATAATTTATGTAAATTTTAAAAAATGACAAAAAAGGGGCGCAACAGCACCCCCTAGTGTAACACCTCTATGGAAAGACCCAAAAGTCAAGTTCATTTTAGACGAACGAAATACAGGTCAATGATTGGACATGTCAAACCAAACAAAAAATTATATTGTGCTGTTGCTAGGCAACCAACAAGAAGTCGGTAATATTGAATTGATCATGTGACCTGGCGCCTGAGGCGCCATTTCCTCCTCTCGTACTTTAACAAACTTGTCCTAGGGCGTTTAACCCAGTGACACCAAAATCGCTCCACAGCATCTAGACAAGTGGGACATTAAAAGTTGTTGAAGGTTTTGTAGAATATTAAACGGTGTTGCCACAGCACAGCCCCAAATTTCATGTTTATTCTGTGGCTCGCTAACAATGCCTAATTTGTTCTAACTCACACATGCAGAGCCCAATGTGGACCAAATTTTAATCAGTTATTTACTCCATGGACCTATGGGCATGAAAGAAGAAAAAATGCCAATTGCGTCAATAGCGCCCCCTGCAGAGTGAGGCAAATGTCCCCATGGAAGGGCAAAAATAAAGTTTATTGGAAATGTACAAAATTTGGCAGAGAAATCCATCAGCTCACAACAATGAAAAAAGTCAATTGGACTTTTACCTTGTACGGTTTTGCCACGGCAATGTCAGAAACTCCCCATTATATTCCAATGGGAATCCTATACAATGGAATCCTATGGAGCTACTGAATTATGTCACATTTGGTAAATTTTTAATGAGCCACATCTAAAAAGTTTTGGCAAATCTGCCCCAGCTCTGGGCGCGGCAGGCGAGGGCCTACCATCGCCGCTTGCGGCTATATTTTAATATTGTTTTACCTCGACAGACTTTAAACCACAGTGCCTCTTTCCATTCACGTGTTTTATCTCATCCTCTGCCCCTAGTTTTTTGGATTGTTTTACCTCAGCTTCTTTAACTGCTTTTAACCCAAATCTTACCCTGGAGGAGCTGGTCTTCTGTTTTAATGAAACCTGTAAATCAATTTTATGTAATGACAAGAGCTGAGTAAACCACTGTTGGTCTGTTCTGTGCCTGGAAAGTGTAGTAAGTTGGAACATTAGACAAGATAGGCCACACTGAAGCGGAGAACAAAAAGTGGTTCTGTACGTTCTTGCTCTGACAGACAGGTGACCACAGAAAGGCAATGCAAAGTGAGTTTTATTGGAGTTATTGCTCCTGTTTAACTCCTTTTCTTTAGTCAGACTTTCTCGCGTGTTTAGAAAGAGTTTATGAAGGTCTTACTGTTTTACACAGAGACAGCTGTGTCCATCGATACAGTCCACTTTTTAGAGAAGTCCAACAACAAACCAAATATCATCATCTCTCCACTCATTCATACTTAAAGTCTTTATTTTCTGTGTAAAAAGCCTTTATTTCCTCCTGCTCTGCTGTCTCGTGTTGAAGCACACCGTGCTGTGAAAGCCAAACCAAACTCGTGCACGTGGCTCATTAGCATTTGTAAACACAACTGCACACTTTTACACACAGATTTCTGTTTTAATGCATTTGTGCTGCTCCCAAATTGTTGTGAATGTTCTGAATCTCAAAAATCCTTCACACTGCTTCTGATTGGTGAGCATTACTGTCTGTTACAAAATACATGGGCATGAACCCACAGCCTCCACAAAGATGTCATAAAGGCTAAATAATCACAGCTTCTGCGCTTTGCAAATCACGTCAACACAAATCATGATTTAGATTTGATTTAGATTAATGGTTCAGCCCAACTCCTTTCCTTCTCTCAGGAGATTCTTTGTTGTCCCTGATTGAAGTGTAAATATTAATGTTTTACTAGGAATATGTAGCCTTTAACTAAATTGTAAAATATAGAAAAAAGGCTGGTAATTAAGAGTTAACCGGTTTGAGTTGGATAGGCTAGTAATAGAAGATCCAGGAGTTCACTCTAGGAGATTGTGGACCAGTATAATTAATACAAAGTGAGGACTTAAATGAGAGCACGTCACTCACTTCAAACGGCTCACTTCAATCCAAGATCATATCTACGAAGGTTTGGCAAAATATAAGGCAATGCACAGAATATAATAGTTAAATACGTTTGATTTGGTTACTGACTGCTGCAGCCCTTCACATTGCTTCCCCTACGCCTGCCTGACAACACTGAGCTGCCATGCTTTTACTAAGTGTCCACGTGATTCACGTGCATCACGGGACTACGAGGTATCGCGGGATGGCGCCAAAATCTAGCGAGAGCCCGGTGCGGTTCAGTAGCAAAAGGTTTTAATAGTTTTATGCCATTTTGCAGAGGTTACATCTATCATTACCATTTACAACAAGACAAACACGCCCGGGATAAACAATAACTTTGTGGCTGTATAACACAAGGGTAGCCCGTTAGACTGCGGCAAACATCTAACCTGCAGCTGAGGAACAGCAGCAAACATCTAACCTGCAGCTGAAGAACAGCGGCAAACATCTAACCTGCAGCTGAGGAACAGCGGCAAACATCTAACCTGCAGCTGAGGAACAACGGCAAACATCTAACCTGCAGCTGAGGAACAGCAGCAAACATCTAACCTGCAGCTGAGGAACAGCGGCAAACATCTAACCTGCAGCTGAAGAACAGCGGCAAACATCTAACCTGCAGCTGAAGAACAGCGGCAAACATCTAACCTGCAGCTGAGGAACAGCGGCAAACATCTAACCTGCAGCTGAAGAACAGCGGCAAACATCTAACCTGCAGCTGAGGAACAGCGGCAAACATCTAACCTGCAGCTGAAGAACAGCGGCAAACATCTAACCTGCAGCTGAGGAACAGCAGCAAACATCTAACCTGCAGCTGAAGAACAGCGGCAAACATCTAACCTGCAGCTGAGGAACAGCGGCAAACATCTAACCTGCAGCTGAAGAACAGCGGCAAACATCTAACCTGCAGCTGAGGAACAGCAGCAAACATCTAACCTGCAGCTGAAGAACAACGGCAAACATCTAACCTGCAGCTGAAGAACAACGGCAAACATCTAACCTGCAGCTGAAGAACAGCGGCAAACATCTAACCTGCAGCTGAGGAACAGCGGCAAACATCTAACCTGCAGCTTAGGAACAGCGGCAAACATCTAACCTGCAGCTGAGGAACAGCGGCAAACATCTAACCTGCAGCTGAAGAACAGCGGCAAACATCTAACCTGCAACTGAGTAACAGCAGCAAACATCTAACCTGCAGCTGAGGAACAGCGACAAACATCTAACCTGCAGCTGAGGAACAGCGGCAAACATCTAACCTGCAGCTGAAGAACAGCGGCAAACATCTAACCTGCAGCTGAAGAACAGCGGCAAACATCTAACCTGCAGCTGAGGAACAGCGGCAAACATCTAACCTTCAGCTGAGGAACAGCGGCAAACATCTAACCTGCAGCTGAGGAACAGCGGCAAACATCTAACCTGCAGCTGAGGAACAGCGGCAAACATCTAACCTGCAGCTGAGGAACAGCAGCAAACATCTAACCTGCAGCTGAGGAACAGCAGCAAATATCTAACCTGCAGCTGAGGAACAACAGCAAACATCTAACCTGCAGCTGAGGAACAGCTGCTTATGACCGGGGTTATGTTAGCGCTCAGCACCGCTGGCTTCAGAGGTGCTGCACAGACAAACCTCAACCAAAACTCTGAAGTAATTCTTAAGGATCCATCTTGGTAAATGGATAGACTTTACAGTAATTGTTGGAGCTGGTTAATCCAACTATATAATACTAAAACAAGAAGAAACACAGACACGTTAAATGGTTTACTTGCAAGGAGAGCAGACAGAGATGAAGACCCAGTGACATGCACCGGGGACATTCCCTCCATGTGCTCTGGGCTCCCTGGTGCTCTCATGCTTTTATTAAACATCACGCCCCTGGTTACATGCACCGTCTCTGTCCGATAAGGGAATTGGGGAACTAGGACAGAGACAGTCATCAACTCTACATATGATAATTTAACATAACAACGCTGGTTATCAGTTCTGAGGCCGCACTTTCTTATCCAGTGGTCATTCTTCTGCGGCCATGCCATGCTTAATCTATACGGTCAGTATAGATTAAGCAGTCAGTCGTGCGTCAGCATTATCTACTGGAACACTCTGTAACTCAGCACATGATTAATACATTCACAACACACATATTGTACTAAGGATTTATGAGACATATAAAAGTAGATAACTTATATACACATTTCTCTAACATTTCCCTCCTGTTTATCAACTTTTATTTTATCATCTCATAACCACTTCTAGTAGATTTTTAGCTACGGAATCATTGTGTTTTACACTCAGAGGGGTGTTTAGACATTGTCTTCATTGAAAAGTTCTGCTAACTGCCCATGAACGTCCTCGGAGTCCTCTTCTACTGTCAGCAAAGGCATCTGCTCCACATGTGGTGTAGGAGCGATGGCAGTAGTAATTAACCTGTTCACTAATCCTCTAATGCAGGGAATACAACAACATCCACACAATGTGAGCACCGCAATAAACACTGCTATTGATACCAGTGCACTCGAAACTAGGCCCTTCCATCGTCCGAAGTAATTCATCCAACCATCCCACATAGAACGATCTATTCCAGATTGATCTTTCATGCGTTTATTCATTGTGCGCAGCCCCTCCAGGGCTCTGGTCAAGGTACCATGTGGAGCCGTGTTGTTAGGGATGAAAGTACAACACTGATCTCCAAACATGGCGCACACCGAGCCTTTTTCAGCCAACAGCATGTCTAGAGCAATTCTGTTCTGGAAAGCCATTAGGGATGTCGCAGCCAGCTGTTCATGAACAGCTCTCAGAGCGTTTTCCGTGTAGTTTCCTAGTTTCTGCACATTGTAATGGATGTAGTTTATTCTATCTACATTCTTATTAGGAGTGATGGGTATTATGGCGCTTATTATCGGTATGTTTTCGAAACCTGTTGCAATTTGGTCTGCCAATTTATATTCATCTGGGACACCCCGAGGAACGCCTATAGCATCAATATATGTTGGGTCATTGTCTTCAAGCCATGCATTACATTTAACGCGTGGCAATGTGTTCTGCATCATCGATGCCGCTGCTTGCCATAAAAGATCCGAATCCAGGGTCATCACTTGTATTGGTAGTATAAGTGACACTAAAGCACACTTTCCTGTGCTATTTTTTGGCAACTTGTCATATATGCTATTCTGTCCACACCACCACCATACGTCTGCACGAGGTATTGGATTAAATGTACTGTTAACTGTAAAAGTAATGTTACATTCTGCACTGGGGATATTTCCCAAATTGTGTGCTGCATTCAGTACTTTCAGGTAGATACATGTCCAGTTTTGTGTAGCAACCTCTTTATTGAATATTGGCTTAATTTTAGCCACCTTGGTTAGCGGATATATCTGGTCATACAGGGTACATTTTGCTTCGGGATTTTCCTTAGTCATAACATCAAATAAGCAGTCTTTTGATATTACTGCTGGTACTACTCTTAATAATGGTCTGGGTCCCATGCATACTAAGCAATCGCTTTTAGTGGTGTTGGCAGGCTTGTTCAGCCATTAACAGCCAATTGTTAGTTTGTGCTGATACTCCGGTGGTCATCTGGAACCAATCATCGGTTTTCATACTTGTGGTGTTTTTGATTACTACTCCTTGTTGTTTCCCTCTGGAATTCACATAGATGGGGACAGAAGTAGGATAGTCCTGACAGAGTATAATATCTCCGTGGGGGTCCTGTCCCGAGACATATGCATATAGACGCAGAAGTGTGCAGCTGCTTTTATTCTGTTGATTAGTCATGTTAACAGTTATTACAATTTGGTTATTTGCTTTTGCTAAGGTCAATATTTGAGACCATTGCTGGGCATGTTTTGTGGTGGGTTTGGGTTTCCAATCCTTCCCAGTATAGGCTGCTGTATTACCCCAGCTGCTGTCGTCCTGGCCCACTAAAATGTAGAAGTCGCAATCAAAATCACTTCCCAATTTTTGTTGGAGGTTTTGTCCACGACTTCTGAAGGTAGTCAATGGCACCTTAAAGGTCATAGTTTTGTACTACTTTGTAATCTTTATGTTTTAGTTGTTCCGGGTCGGCCGCCCTTTTTCCCTGGTTGTTTCCCATTTTTATAATTTAGTTCCTCCTGGCGGGACCTAAGGTCCCTCTAAAGAGGAAAAGATTTCAGTCAGACAGTGACAATAGTTAATACAGTATTTCTCAGGCTTCTACCTGCGGTCAGGCAGAGAAATCTTGTCTAGCACATCTGTATTACTTCACTGTATTTTTCTGACTGTTTTACATGAACTGTTTTCACCGTTGCAGTTCCTTTCACGCTCACATGCATGGCCTGTGTCTACTTATCCGTTTTTTTTTTTGTTTTGTTTTAAACGCGATATTTTAGTAGACCAACGTTTACCGATCTGCCGTCGGAGGGTGGTTCAGACCCTTTTTTTTGCATTTACCAACTACTTGTAACCTCGAGTTACTTGTTGGATGACTTCTCTGTTACCCTGCCAGAGCCTAGGATGCCACAGGTTTCTTTTTTACTGCGCGTCGCGTCTTTTCTCCCATTCACACTCACATTCAGTCTACAACGGTTACTCACTCTTTGCGTGTCTGTCTTTCTCCTTCGGATTCTCGTCAGCCGTCAGACTCCAGTCGACAACGAAGAGCCAGCCGGTCAAACGGTATTTGTGCAGCGGCCGCTGTCTTCCTGGGTCTCAGTTGCCCTCCGGAGTCCTCAGGCATCTTGAGATCCGGCTCGAAGGACCAAATGTTGGAGCTGGTTAATCCAACTATATAATACTAAAACAAGAAGAAACACAGACACATTAAATGGTTTACTTGCAAGGAGAGCAGACAGAGATAAAGACCCAGTGACATGCACCGGGGACATTCCCTCCATGTGCTCTGGGCTCCCTGGTGCTCTCATGCTTTTTATTAAACATCACGCCCCTGGTTACATGCACCGTCTCTGTCCGATAAGGGAACTGGGGAACTAGGACAGAGACAGTCATCAACTCTACATATGATAATTTAACATAACAACGCTGGTTATCAGTTCTGAGGCCGCACTTTCTTATCCAGTTGGTCATTCTTCTGCGGCCACGCCATGCTTAATCTATACGGTCAGTATAGATTAAGCAGTCTGTTGCGTGTTAGCGGAGAACAGGAGGGACGGACCCAAAATGCGGACTCAACGAAAGTTTTAATGATACTCACAAATAAGAGGTACAGCCACGGGTACACGAAAGACAAGATCAAACCAAACGACACACAACAAACTCAATGAACCGACGAAAACCAGGGGAGGACACAGGACATAAATACACAAGAAAATGAGACACAGGTGAAAAACATCAGGGCAGGGCAGGTAATCAAACAAGCGGGAAACACAAGAGGCAGGAAGGAAACTGGGAATCCAAAATAAAACAAAGGAAACAAACACAGAACACGAGACAAAGACATGAGACATGACACAGTCAGTCGTGCGTCAGCATTATCTACTGGAACACTCTGTAACTCAGCACGATTAATACATTCACAACACACATATTGTACTTAGGATTTTATAAGACATATAAAAGTAGATAACTTATATACACATTTCTCTAACAGTAATAAAGTTCTGGCCTGAAATAATCTTATAACTTCATTTTGTTTCACAAAAACAGACAGAGGAGCAGAGGTCCTAACAGTTTCTCCTGTTTCCTCAGCTCCAGTCCCAGTGGCTGCTGTTGTTCTTGTAGCAGTGGTTGGTGTTCTTCTGTTGGTGTTAGTTCCTGTCGTTCTGTGGCTGGGATGGAAGAAAGATCTCAGCTCTGAAGGTTTGTGGATCCATTTGAGTTTGTTCTGTCTCTGTGTTTGTCCCTGAGGTTCCTTTTCTCTCCAACTCTGTTTTAAAGTTTTATCTCCTGTCTCCTTTCTCCTGGTCTTGGTCACAACATTTGTCAGGTTTTTAGAAAATCTTGTGGAGAAAATACAAACACAATAGTTTTTATTTCGTGTCAAACAAAGCAGAAAAACACATTTCAGTAACCTGCTGTGTCCTCACTCATCATCAGTTCATTTGTTTAAAAATGACTGCTTCATGTTTGGTTTGTGTCATTTCCTGTTGGTATTTCCTGTTTCTGTGGTTGCTATGGCGCCCTGAGCAGGAAGTCTGTGTTTGTCTGATATCACTGTTTGTGGGGAACTGTTGTGTTACTTTTTTAGTGCTGCTGTTTAGTTTTGTCTTCTTTCTTCTGTAGAACAGTGCTCACTTTTAGAGCGGCTGTGTGTTTTTATTGTGTTGGGCAGGTTTTAAGTTGTGTTTGGGCTGGAGACTGTCAGAGAGATCTGGCAACCCTGAATCCAGTCAGATAAATAAAGTCCAGGTCTCAGACTGAGTCCGAGGAGACCAGGAGAGGTTTAAAGTGGTGAAGGCGTGGATTACTGATTACTGTAAGAGCTGTGGAGTCAGAAAGAGCCTCAGGGAAACAAACTTCAGCTTTAGAACAAACAAATACAAATAAAACAGACGTCACTCAGAGACACAGGAAGAGCTCACCACAGACAAAATGTGAGAAAAACACACTCAGCACTGTCACAGCACAAACTAGGCCTTAGTCCTGGTTTAGACCTGGTTTAGTCCTGGTTTAGACCTGGTTTAGACCTGGTTTAGTCCTGGTTTAGTCCTGGTTTAGACCTGGTTTAGTCCTGGTTTAGACCTGGTTTAGACCTGGTTTAGTCCTGGTTTAGACCTGGTTTAGACCTGGTTTAGTCCTGGTTTAGACCTGGTTTAGACCTGGTTTAGCCCTGGTTTAGTCCTGGTTTAGTCCTGGTTTAGTCCTGGTTTAGACCTGGTTTAGTCCTGGTTTAGACCTGGTTTAGTCCTGGTTTAGACCTGGTTTAGTCCTGGTTTAGTCCTGGTTTAGACCTGGTTTAGACCTGGTTTAGACCTGGTTTAGTCCTGGTTCAGACCTGGTTTAGTCCTGGTTTAGACCTGGTTTAGTCCTGGTTTAAACCTGGTTTAGTCCTGGTTTAGACCTGGTTTAGTCCTGGTTCAGACCTGGTTTAGTCCTGGTTTAGACCTGGTTTAGTCCTGGTTTAAACCTGGTTCAGACCTGGTTTAGTCCTGGTTTAGACCTGGTTCAGTCCTGGTTTAGTCCTGGTTTAGTCCTGGTTTAGTCCTGGTTTAGACCTGGTTTAGACCTGGTTTAGACCTGGTTTAGTCCTGGTTTAGTCCTGGTTTAAACCTGGTTCAGACCTGGTTTAGTCCTGGTTTAGACCTGGTTTAAACCTGGTTCAGACCTGGTTTAGTCCTGGTTTAGTCCTGGTTTAGACCTGGTTTAGACCTGGTTTAGACCTGGTTTAGTCCTGGTTTAGTCCTGGTTTAAACCTGGTTCAGACCTGGTTTAGTCCTGGTTTAGACCTGGTTTAGTCCTGGTTTAAACCTGGTTCAAACCTGGTTTAGACCTGGTTTAGACCTGGTTTAGTCCTGGCTTAGACCTGGTTTAGTCCTGGCTTAGACCTGGTTTAGTCCTGGTTTAGTCCTGGTTAAGACCTGGTTTAGTCCTGGTTTAAACCTGGTTCAAACCTGGTTTAGACCTGGTTTAGACCTGGTTTAGACCTGGTTTAGACCTGGCTTAGACCTGGTTTAGTCCTGGCTTAGACCTGGTTTAGTCCTGGTTTAGTCCTGGTTAAGACCTGGTTTAGTCCTGGTTTAGTCCTGGTTTAGACCTGGTTTAGTCCTGGTTTAGACCTGGTTTAGACCTGGTTTAGACCTGGTTTAGACCTGGCTTAGTCCTGGTTTAGTCCTGGCTTAGACCTGGTTTAGTCCTGGTTTAGTCCTGGTTAAGACCTGGTTTAGTCCTGGTTTAGTCCTGGTTTAGTCCTGGCTTAGACCTGGTTTAGTCTGGTTTAGTCCTGGTTTAGTCCTGGTTTAGTCCTGGTTTAGACCTGGTTTAGTCCTGGCTTAGACCTGGTTTAGTCTGGTTTAGTCCTGGTTTAGTCCTGGTTTAGTCCTGGTTTAGTCCTGGTTTAGTCCTGGTTTAGACCTGGTTTAGTCCTGGTTTAGTCCTGGTTTAGGTCTGGTTTAGGTCTGGCTTAGACCTGGTTTAGACCTGGTTTAGTCCTGGTTTAGTCCTGGTTTAGTCCTGGTTTAGTCCTGGTTTAGACCTGGTTTAGACCTGGTTTAGGTCTGGTTTAGGTCTGGTTTAGACCTGGCTTAGACCTGGTTTAGACCTGGTTTAGTCCTGGTTTAGACCTGGTTTAGTCCTGGTTTAGTCCTGGTTTAGACCTGGCTTAGACCTGGCTTAGACCTGGTTTAGTCTGGTTTAGACCTGGTTTAGTCCTGGTTTAGTCCTGGTTTAGTCCTGGTTTAGTCCTGGTTTAGACCTGGTTTAGTCCTGGTTTAGGTCTGGTTTAGGTCTGGTTTAGACCTGGCTTAGACCTGGTTTAGTCCTGGTTTAGACCTGGTTTAGTCCTGGTTTAGTCCTGGTTTAGGTCTGGTTTAGACCTGGCTTAGACCTGGTTTAGTCTGGTTTAGACCTGGTTTAGTCCTGGTTTAGACCTGGTTTAGTCCTGGTTTAGACCTGGTTTAGACCTGGCTTAGACCTGGTTTAGTCCTGGTTTAGACCTGGTTTAGTCCTGGTTTAGACCTGGTTTAGTCCTGGTTTAGACCTGGTTTAGTCTATTGTTTATTGTTATTGATCCCCATTAGTCCTTACCACAGTAAAGACTATTCTTCCTGGGGCCCATACACACAAACATTACATACATAAGTTTAAAAAGCAGTCATCTGGATTAGATTTTTCAAGTAGAAGACGTTTCACCTCTTATCCAAGAGGCTTTCTCAATTCTGAAATGAACTGGTAAGAGCTGGTTTATATTCTTCTAGGAAGGAGGAGTTGTTGCAGCAGTTTTAACTTAACATGCCACTGTAGCTGCCAGGGATTTAGCTTGAGCTTGACGTGTGTTTAAAATGAATAATGAAGAGAATTGTCCAGACTTACAAATATTGATGTTGTTGTTGTTTAATGAGAATGGATAGTACACCAAATTCCACAGCATATAATCCACAGTCCACATAAGTAATCCACAATAGTAGTAGAAACACAGTCAAAAACTGTTAGGCCTCAGGCCCTGGGTTCTTCCACACCTCCACAAAAAAGAACAAAGGGCTACCACACCTGCTGGTTATAAGCACTAGGCTCCACCCCAAGGCTCCACCCAACACACCCAGCATGATTCTATGCAACAGTACAAAATAAATAAAATAAAAAATGCAATTTCTAACTTAAAAAAGATATTTCATATCAAATAAATCACAATAATAATTGACCTAGTTTTACTTATATTAAACTTAAAATGTAGTGTAAAGAAACTCAAATTGGCCTTTACAATACCCGGCCCCTAATTATAAGATTAGGTCTTATAATTACCATATTACCATTTAATACCATAATTCTCATAACTGCCAAGCTGTAGGCCATATTTCTTACCTAGGGCAGCTTTCTGCCTTTACCCTAGTAGCTCACAACTGCGTCTTATTGAGAAGGCACAGTTTATCCACAGGTCTTTCTAGGGTGCTGGTTTTAGTTTTGACCAGTACTCGTCGGACCAGTCCTTTATCATCCATTTTTGCTTGTAGAACTCTTCCAAGTAGCCAGGAATTTCTTGGTGCATTGTCATCGAGGATCAGTACAATGTCACCAGGTGTAAGGTTTTGCCTTTCCTTGGTCCATTTCTGTCTTTGTTGAAGGCTGGGCAAATACTCTTTTACCCACCTTTTCCAAAAGAGATCTGCCATGTACTGGGTCTGCCTCCATCTGCGACGTGAGTAGCAGTCTGTACTGTTGAATAAACCAGGAGGCATTAATGGTTGTTTCTTTAGTAGTAGCAGGTGATTTGGTGTGAGCGGCTCCAGGTCATTAGGATCATCAGATGACGTAGTTATTGGTCTGTCATTGATTATAGCTTCAACCTCACAAAAAAGGGTCTGCAAACATTCATCATCCATGGTTTGTTGATTGAGTACAGATTTTAAGACTCTTTTCACCAGCTTTACTTGGCTCTCCCAGATACCACCAAAGTGTGCTCCTGCAGGGGGGTTAAAAATCCACTGAATGCCTCTTTCTGACAATGTGTTTTGTATTTTAGCGCTGTTCAGCTCACAAAGAGCTTCACGCAGCTCCCTTTCGGCTCCAACAAGGTTTGTGCCATTATCAGATCTGATGAGTGCTACTTGACCTCTTCTGCATACAAAGCGTCTTAAACCATTTATACACGAGTCTGCGTCCAGTGAGTGAGCAACTTCAATGTGCAGAGCTCGAGTTGTCAAACATGTAAACAGTATGCCATACCTTTTGATCAGACTTCGTCCTCGTTTTACTTCAAAAGGTCCGAAGTAGTCCATTCCCACACTTGTAAAGGGTGGCTTGTCAGGTAATAGCCTTTCTGCTGGCAAGTCAGCCATTTTTTGTTCAAGAGTTTTAGCATTATGTTTTCTGCACGTGACACAATGGGACAAGAGCTTTCTGACTGCCGAATTTGCAGCAGGAATCCAGTAATGTTGCCGAAGGTGAGAAAGCATATAGTTTCACCCAGAGTGTCCTGTTTTTTCATGGATGTCCTGCAACAGCAGTGATGTGACGTGGTGGGTTTTGGGCAATATTGCTGGATGCTTGGCTTCTTCTGGCATAGCTGACCGAGTAAGACGCCCACCAACTCTCAACACACCATTCTGTATAACAGGACTGAGCTTATAAATCTTGCTTCTTCTTGATACTTCTGAGCTACCACTTTGAAGGGCTAAGATTTCATCCTTGTAACAAGAATATTGGCAATAACGTACAATCTCTTTTTCTGCTGCTTTTAGTTCATTCACATTCAAAGGCTGAGAAAGTTCTTTATTGCATTTCTGTTGACGGGTTGTTGCTCTACTTTGTCGTGGGGCAACATCATCCTTCCTTTTCTTTTGAGAAGAGACAAGAAGATGATCTCTGAGTCTGAGAATCCAAGCCACGGCCCTTCTGAGGCGTCTCCAACTTGAATAGTGAGTAATCAGCTTGTCCACAGAGCAGATCTGTTCTGATGCTTTTATTAAACTAATTGTCATCTTTCAAACTTCTTCATCATCGTCTGAGAGCTTAAACTCCTTGTCCATTTGATGGTATGTGTTTTTTAGGAATGATGGTCCATTTAACCATGTCTGGTTAGCTAGGAACTGCTTTACTGTTAGGCCACGTGATGCAAAGTCAGCTGGATTCTCTTTGGTGTACACATGATTCCACTGGTCCACGTTTGTTGCAGCTTTGATGACAGCAATTCTATTTGCTACAAAGGTCTTAAGTCTCAGCTTGTCGTTTGCAATGTATTTTAACACAGCTGTGCTGTCTGTCCAAAATGTTGAGGTTTGAAGATTAAGTTGCAGTTCTCTTCTTAATGTTTTGTCCATGTTGACTGCCAGAACAGCAGCTGTCAACTCCATGCGTGGGATAGAGGTTGGTTTTAGCGGAGCAACTCTAGCTTTTCCCATCCTAAAAGCACAGTGAACATATCCCTTTTCATTTGTTAATTTCAAGTATGATACCGATCCATATCCACTTTCACTAGCATCAGAAAAATGGTTTAGTTGCGCTGATGTAATATGGCCAAAGTTATTAGGTTTTATGCATCTTCGTATTTTAAAGTTGCATAACTGGGATAACTGGCTCACCCATGCGGCCCAAATGCAGGTAAGGTGTTGTGGCATCTCCTCATCCCAGGCTAGCTTGTCTTTCGACAACCTTTGTACAATGTTCTTGGCTGGGAGGACTACTGGAGAGAGAAAACCAAGAGGGTCGTATATGGAGCTTACGATAGATAGAATTCCTCTTCTAGTCTGCGGCCTTGGTTTGATGCCAACACTAAACTTGAACACATCTAAATTCTCACACCAGAGAACACCAAGTGCTCTTTCCATAGGAAGGGCATCTTTAGTCAGATCCAGATTTCTTATTTCGCTCGCTCTTTCATGTTCTGGAATGGTCTTTAAAAAGGCACGACTGTTACTTGTCCACTTAGTGAGGTGAAATCCTCCTGAAGCACACAGGCTTGTCAGATGCTCTCTCAGCGAGACCGCATCCTTTTCATTCTTCACCGACTTCAAGCAGTCGTCCACGTAAAAGTTGTTCATAACTGTATCCACAATTTCGGGTGCTGAGTTTGTTCTATTATCTTCTGCAGTTTTTCTCAAAGCAAAATTGGCACAACTGGCAGATGAGGTGGCTCCAAAGAGATGCACTACCATTTTGTACTCTGCTAATGGTTGTGTGATGTCCCCTTCTGGCCACCAGAGGAATCGTAACAAATCTGTATCTTCATCTGGAACTCTGACCTGATGATACATTGCCTCAATGTCTGCCATTATTGCCACATCTTCTTGTCTGAAGCGAGTGAGTACTCCAACAAGAGAGTTGGTAAGATCTGGGCCCTGCAGAAGTATTTTGTTGAGTGACACACCCTGAAAGCTGGCTCCACAGTCAAATACCACCCGAAGTTTTTTCTTTCTTGGGTGATACACACCATGATGTGGTATATACCAGACCTTTCCAACCTCCCTGTGTATTTGTGACTCATGAATTCTGACTGCATATCCCTTTTTCAGCATGTCTTCAATACAGGTGGTGTATTCATGGTGAAACTGGCTATTTTTGCTGAGCCTTCTCATTAGTGTCTGAGCGCGATGAATTGCTATCTCTTTGTTGTTTGGCATTTTAATGTTGGGATCTTTAGTTGGCAGCTTGATGTAGTAATGTCCATCTTTGTGGTGAACAGAACTTGACACAGAATGCAAAAACTTGTCATCTTCTATTGACATTTCAGTTCTCTCTTCATAATAATGCTCTGGGAAGTCCACTTTATATTGTTGCATGAGCAGATTTTCAACGGTGGTGACAGATATTCTATTAGTTGTGACAAATTCTTGGTCATCCCTCTGTTCTCTTATTGGTCCATTCACAGTCCATCCTAGCACGGTTTTTACAGCATATGGACCATTGTCTTTACTGTTAATCACTTTCCACGGTTCAAAAGCTTCATATATGTCATTTCCAATAAGCAGTCCAATCTCTGCATCGATTTCTGGTAAAGTGACTTCTCTAAGATACTGCCATCTCTCCATGTCCTTTTCACGTGGTATATTTTCCTTTTCAGCAGGTATGTTTTTCTGCATGTACAGCTTTGGGATAGCAATATATTTGCGTTCGTTAAGTCCACAAATTTCCAGGTCCGTTATTATGCTGCCCTTGGTTTGGGAGACTGAGTTCATGGTTCTTAAAACTAATGTCGCTCTTGTTCCTTTGCCACTGAGATTAAGTTGTTCTGCTAAAGTATCTGTGCAGAAAGTTGCTGTGCTCCCAGGATCCAAAAATGCATAGGTCTGTACCATTTTATTACCCTTTGTTGACTTGACATGAACAGGTAATATAGGAAGAATACAGTTGTCCCCGGCCCCATTTGGGTTAGCAGTTATTTGGTTTGCATTGTTCACAGCATTTGAAGTTATATGTTCTGGACCATTGCCCTCTGTCTGACAGCCAGCATTAACATGTTTTCCAATCTTATAGATATGCAACAGCTTGGGATGTTCTTGGGAACACACTGGACAGATAAGTTTCTTTTTACAGTCCTTTGCCAGATGTCCTTGGATTAGGCAACTGAAACAGAGTCCCATTCTTCTCAGATAATTCAACTTTTCCTGGTGTAACTCCCCTGCGAACCGGTAACAATCTATTAGGGCGTGGCTTTTCTTGCAATAAAGACATGGCTTATTAAGTGCAATGCATTGAGACTGTGAATCAGATTTTGGAGCGATAGGCTTATGATTCTTGTAGGCAGATACATTAGTAGCAAAACTGCTTTGTTTTGGTCTTTCCTTTTTTAACGGATTTTCTGAAATAACTGACCTCCTTTCTTTATTTACAGCAGGGGTGACTGGGAGATTTCCAAACAGAGGGTCGTTGACTATTTTTGCCTCCCGTGTAACAAATGAGACAAGATCAACGAACTTAGCTCTTTGGCGATTTTGTGCAATGTCATATGCACATGTTCTCCACTTATCCCTTGTTTTGTATGGAAGCTTTGAAATGATAGTCCTCATGTTGGTGGGGCTATCCAGCTCATCCATATAGTCCACATCCTGCATGGTATTATAGCAACTAATCAGAAATAGCGAGAAGCTATTGAGGGCTCTTGCGTCTTCAAATTTAATAGAAGGCCAATTAAAAAGCTTTTCCATTAAACCAGTGGCGATTGTCAGAGGATGCCCGTAGTGGTCTTCCAGTAGAGACATTGCATGATTGAATCCACTGTGAGGTGGCATATGTTGGCAGCTCCTGACCAAAATTTGTGGTTCCCCTCTCGTGCACTGTTCCAAAAAGTACAATTTATCCATGTTACTGTCTGTTTTTGAATCAATAACAAGTTTAAAGGCCTTTAAAAATGACCTAAAATTAAGTGGGTCACCTGTGAAGACTGGAATGTCACGTTTGGGCAATTGTGTAGATTGCTGCTGTCTTACAAGCATTTTTGTGATCTTTGTTTGCTCCTTCATTATGTCCACAATCTCTCTTCTGCAATCAGAGTCCACATTAACAGTACTGAACGTTTCTATGGACCGAGGTGTCTTAGGCCTAGCTCCAGTTACTTCCTCCGGGGGCAAGGTGATGTATTTTTGTTCGTGTGACGGCTGCCTTGCAGCTGTATTGTCCACCAAGCTATTTATATCCACGGCACTTGCCTTAAAATCTGCTGGCTCATCAATGTCATCCTCTATATCAGCACAGGCATATCCTTCATACACTTTAAGTTTTGCATTTGACATGGCAAGAGCAGCTTGAACTTCATATTCCTCTTTCTCCATAGCAAGCTGTGCCTCCTTAAGTGCAATAACCCTTTTATGTTTTAGTGTGGCCGCCTGTGCTTCCAAAGCTGCTCTTCTGGCCTCTTCTCTTAGGCAACTTGAAGAGGCAATAGAACGGATTGAATGTCCACTCTTGGAAGAGCTTGTTTCGTCTGACTTTGAGACAATAGATGCCTTTTCTATGTGCAATTCATCCTTAGCTTCTTGAGCGCTTAGCTCACTTTGTTTAACCGCAATGTCACTTTGTTTGTCCTTAACCACAGTGTCATTTTGCTTCTCCATAAGCCATGCATTGATTTTGTTTCCAAACTCTAGAAAGTTTTGGAGTTTTGGTTGAAACCAGACTTCTTGATCCACAGAATGTTCGGCTACATCTAAATATTTTAGTACAGATTTGTTAATTTGTTTAAATACTTCCAAATTAGCACTAAAATCTTTGTAACTTTCGTTTATTTTGTCAAATGTTGGATCCTTGCTCAACAGGTCCTTGATATCGTTTGCCTTTTTGGTGAGTTGTCTAAGTCTCACTCTCCTAGAATTTAAGTAATAATGTAATTTCTCTTCAAGGGCCTTATCTGTGAGTTTTGTCACCCTCTTGTGTCCAATTTCAGCAACAGCAATGGCCCCAGCAACTTCAGCCATTAACAAAGAGGGTTTATCACATCAATCAAACAGTATCCAGTATTGTATTCAGTGGAGCATTAAAGCAACCAAGCAGCATTTCCCGTACTCCACAAAGTTGTTCTCAATCCACCTATAATCCACAAAAGGATTGTTTTAGTGGTCTGGTATTTAGGCAGAACAAACAATCCAAACAATGGCCACCATCCACAAAAAAATCAATCAATAATCCGTCATAATCAGATGTATCCACAAGGTTTCTTGTCCATCCAATAATGTGCTTCAGTTTTTGACCAAATTGTTGCAGCAGTTTTAACTTA
Source organism: Bostrychus sinensis (assembly GCA_020698575.1). Lineage (NCBI taxonomy): Eukaryota > Metazoa > Chordata > Actinopteri > Gobiiformes > Eleotridae > Bostrychus > Bostrychus sinensis. The sequence goes on from CM036252.1 coordinate 514,174, forward strand.
ACATGCCACTGTAGCTGCCAGGGATTTAGCTTGAGCTTGACGTGTGTTTAAAATGAATAATGAAGAGAATTGTCCAGACTTACAAATATTGATGTTGTTGTTGTTTAATGAGAATGGATAGTACACCAAATTCCACAGCATATAATCCACAGTCCACATAAGTAATCCACAATAGTAGTAGAAACACAGTCAAAAACTGTTAGGCCTCAGGCCCTGGCTAGCTTCCACACCTCCACAAAAAAGAACAAAGGGCTACCACACCTGCTGGTTATAAGCACTAGGCTCCACCCCAAGGCTCCACCCAACACACCCAGCATGATTCTATGCAACAGTACAAAATAAATAAAATAAAAAATGCAATTTCTAACTTAAAAAAGATATTTCATATCAAATAAATCACAATAATAATTGACCTAGTTTTACTTATATTAAACTTAAAATGTAGTGTAAAGAAACTCAAATTGGCCTTTACAGGAGTCCTGAAACTAAATTCTATTGGTCAATGTGACCATGAATAGCCTAGTGGTTTCGGGTCATTAGGAGTCCTTTGTTCTCAGCTGGAGTGAGTGGCAGAGTCGTTAACCCTCCCCAGCCTGGGCAGCTCCTTCAGATGTTAATGACCTGAGTGAAACTGGTTTGTTTTGTTTGGGTTTCAGGAGACTGTTGTAGACAGAAGGAAGGTTGTATCTGAGACCACCATTTCTGTTTAAAGAAGGTTTATCTTTTTTGACAAAGATTGCTTCTTTCAGTCCTCGCTCAAACCATCCTTTCTCTCTGGCTAAGATTCGGACCTCACTGTCCTCAAAGGAGTGGTTTGTGGCCTTCAGGTGGAGGTGTACTGCAGATTCTGGTCCACTGGAGTTGGCCCTGCGGTGTTGGTATAACCGCTTGTGCAGAGGTTGTTTGGTTTCTCCAATGTACTGTTCATTACAGTTCTCACTGCAGTGGATGGAGTACACAACATTGCTCTGTTTGTAACTGGGAATTTTGTCCTTGGGGCTTCCTACAGGAAGCCCACTCACACAGACCAGTACCTGTTATTTGATTCAAACCACCCACTACAGCACAAACTCGGTGTGATCAGGACACTGCTGCACAGAGCCCAAGAGGTTCCCACAAGCTCGGAGGGAAGGAGGAAAGAAGAGCTACATGTCCGCCAAGCCCTCAGAACCTGTGGATATCCCAACTGGGCCTTCTCCAAATCCCGAATGACAAGAAAACAGGACAGGAAAGAACAGGAGCAAGAGCCAAAAAGGAGCAATGTAGTCATTCCGTACATCTCCGGCCTATCTGAGAAACTTAAAAGGATTTTTAGCCAACACAACATCCCGGTTTATTTCAAACCTGTTAATACTCTCAGACAAAAACTGGTTCATCCCAAGGACAAAATTCCCAGTTACAAACAGAGCAATGTTGTGTACTCCATCCACTGCAGTGAGAACTGTAATGAACAGTACATTGGAGAAACCAAACAACCTCTGCACAAGCGGTTATACCAACACCGCAGGGCCAACTCCAGTGGACCAGAATCTGCAGTACACCTCCACCTGAAGGCCACAAACCACTCCTTTGAGGACAGTGAGGTCCGAATCTTAGCCAGAGAGAAAGGATGGTTTGAGCGAGGAGTGAAAGAAGCAATCTTTGTCAAAAAAGATAAACCTTCTTTAAACAGAAATGGTGGTCTCAGATACAACCTTCCTTCTGTCTACAACAGTCTCCTGAAACCCAAACAAAACAAACCAGTTTCACTCAGGTCATTAACATCTGAAGGAGCTGCCCAGGCTGGGGAGGGCTAACGACTCTGCCACTCACTCCAGCTGAGAACAAAGGACTCCTAATGACCCGAAACCACTAGGCTATTCATGGTCACATTGACCAATAGAATTTAGTTTCAGGACTCCTGTAAAGGCCAATTTGAGTTTCTTTACACTACATTTTAAGTTTAATATAAGTAAAACTAGGTCAATTATTATTGTGATTTATTTGATATGAAATATCTTTTTTAAGTTAGAAATTGCATTTTTTATTTTATTTATTTTGTTCTGTTGCATAGAATCATGCTGGGTGTGTTGGGTGGAGCCTTGGGGTGGAGCCTAGTGCTTATAACCAGCAGGTGTGGTAGCCCTTTGTTCTTTTTTGTGGAGGTGTGGAAGCTAGCCAGGGCCTGAGGCCTAACAGTTTTTGACTGTTTCTACTACTATTGTGGATTACTTATGTGGACTGTGGATTATATGCTGTGGAATTTGGTGTACTATCCATTCTCATTAAACAACAACAACATCAATATTTGTAAGTCTGGACAATTCTCTTCATTATTCATTTTAAACACACGTCAAGCTCAAGCTAAATCCCTGGCAGCTACAGTGGCATGTTAAGTTAAAACTGCTGCAACAACTCCTCCTTCCTAGAAGAATATAAACCAGCTCTTACCAGTTCATTTCAGAATTGAGAAAGCCTCTTGGATAAGAGGTGAAACGTCTTCTACTTGAAAAATCTAATCCAGATGACTGCTTTTTAAACTTTTGTTGCGATGCAATTACCCTGGACGAGTGAGAGTCTTCACAGACAAATTGCATACATAAATTATTACAACGACATTATAGAACACATTTTAGTTTGGTATCCTTATATAGAGGTCTCCACAACATCCTGTACCTTAAAAGTAAAATAAATATATCATAATACAAGATACAGTGGGGCAAAAAAGTATTTAGTCAGCCACCAATTGTGCAAGTTCTTCCTCTTAAAAAGATGAGAGAGACCTGTAATTTTCATCATAGGTTTACCTCAACTATGAGAGACAAAATGAGAAAAAAAAATCCAGAAAATCACTGTCTGATTTTTAAAGAATTTATTTGCAAATTATGGTGGAAAATAAGTATTTGGTCAATAACAAAAGTTCACCTCAATACTTTGTTATAAACCCTTTGTTGGCAATGACAGAGGTCAAATGTTTTCTGTAACCCCAAAATTCCACTGCAAGTGTCAGCGCCGCGCCGTGAAGCTCCCGCGGCCGCGGAGCTCTGAGCAGCTGGGGGTAGGATGTGCGGGAATTGTGAGATTGCGCGATAAAGGCCTACAATAAAGACGGGAACGTGACCAAAACAATCTGCATTCACCCGAAGAAGGACAGAAAACAACAGTTTAACTCCTCTGCCGGCCTCTGGTGCAACAGGAAGGGTCGCAATTGCGATAGGATGTGACTTGATTTAAGAACATGTGCATGTGTATATATAATAATAATAATAATGCATTTTATTTATAAAAGCGCTTTTCATGACACTCAAAGACACTGAATATATAATATAACATATTTTATTAACAATAAATGTACATGTATTGTACATTTTTACAACCACATAAGCATATAAATGAATACCGTAATTAAAAGTTATGTACTCTGTGTACGGCAGAGTTTTTTTGTTTTTTACATTTATTGTGAAAATCCGGAAGTTACACTCGTTCAGTATCCACTTTGTTGCGATCTGATCTGTGTGATGGAAGGAGGTTTTCACTCAAAATCTGACGATACATGGCCCCATTCATTCTTTCCTTTACACGGATCAGTCGTCCTGGTCCCTTTGCTGAAAAACAGCCCCAAAGCATGATGTCCCCCCCCCATGCTTAACAGTAGGTATGGTGTTCTTTGGATGCAACTCAGCATTCTTTCTCCTCCAAACACCACGAGTAGAGTTTTTACCAAAAAGTTCTATTTTGGTTTCATCTGACCATATGACATTCTCCCAATCCTCTTCTGGATCATCCAAATGCTCTGTAGCAGACTTCAGACGCCTGCACATGTCCTGGCTTTAGCAGGGCACACGTCTGGCACTGCAGGAGGCGTAGTGTGTTACTGATGGTAGCCTTTGTTACTTTGGTCCCAGCTCTCTGCAGGTCATTC